>BMAO01039117.1:0-50993 GCA_019973975.1 Trichonephila clavata | reverse complement strand
GTGTGAAGACCTTCTCAGATTTATTCTGTGAATATTGCTGCTGCATCCTGTATTTCAAGGATTGCTTTTATGGCAATAAATTCTCATCGCTCTTAAGGAAGTGTCTTGTTCTTTGTGACAGATTTATACAAAATCCTCGAACCCCGATCAACGTAACAATATAGTGATGCAAATTATATTGTTGAATAAATTTAAAGAAAAATGTATTGTTATTTAAAAACATACATAACTTTCTAATATACAATATATATAACAAATAAAGTTATAGTTTATCCTTATACACTGCTTATATTGACTTGTGTTGCCATTTTTAGAATTATGAAGAAAAAATATGCCAAGGGAAACAAATATACGAAAAGAATTGTAAATTTTTGTTTTCCGCGTCTGAAGTTAGTCTTTTCCGGTCAGTTTTAGTATTGTATTTAAAATAACTAATTTTACAGCTTTAAAATTTTTTTAAAAAAAGTATATTTTTTAATCAGCTTTTGACAGAGATTATACCAGTGTGTAAAAACGTTTCTTCGAACGAAAACTTTCAGAGAAAATAAAAGTAATATAAAGAAAAGAAATGTTAACAAACTGAAAAAATGCTGTCCTCCAAAAATCGTTTGGCGGTACATTTTGGAAATATTTCTCGTGAGATGACACTGAAAGAAGAAATTGAGTGACAGTCGAAAATGACTGGTTTAGCAAACTTATCTGACAACTGCAAGGAATCTTTTTAGAGTATAACACAGATAAATAAATAAAAAAAAACTTAGCCAAATAAAACCTGATGAAACGGAACAAGAATAAAAGCGAGCAATGTCGGAGAAAAATAGCAGACGTTAGGCATTTGATATGTTTTTTCATACCCTTTTCAGTTTTCGAAAACATTTTCATCAATCCGAATGATACGAAGAAACATTTTACAAAATCTACGAATTGAAAAGAATTCTAGCTCAAATATTGGCTATTCCGTATTTACTGAGTTTCTTGTACTAGAATATATTTCAAAAGGTTTATTTTAGTTTTGAAACACAGTTTCAAACTATTTTTCTTTTACATATAATAAAAACTAATCTTTATTTTCTGTAAGTAAATGTATTGCACAAAACGGAGACCAGCATCATTTCAATTTTAATAATAAAATTTTGAAAAAAAAAAACCGTGCTCATATACACTCACTTCTAAAAGTTAAGCACGGAGAGGAAAATGCTAATTTCCGGAAGCCAATCAGAATTAAAGAGGATGCAATTCGCTGCAGAGGTAGATGGAAGTATGCAAATATGTTAGGTAACAGCCAATCGTGCTTTCATGTCAAGAAATATGCAAAAAGGGCAGTCTTATAAGAAGCCAGCTTTATGAAGGGTTACGGAAGTTGATTGTAAGTGCTGATAGAAGGTGTTTAAAACTTTCGTACAATTTGTTTTCAAGACATACGCGTTTCCATGACTTCCAGAAAACGAATGAAAGATTCTGAGCGCTGGCGTGCTGTGGGGCGCATTGAAGCAGGACAGTCGATCACAGATGTTGCTCTTTTCTTCGGCGTTCATCATTCTCTAACTTCCCGTTCATGGAAACAATTCCAAACCACACAGACAGTTGTCCGAAGGCCCGTAGGCGGTCGCCAAAGGGTCACAACCCCCGCGGAAGATCGATATATTGCTATTTTAGCAAAGGGGAATCGCAGAGCGACCTCCAACCGTGTGACATCTATGGTTACAGCGTCCATTTGTAAGGCTATATCTACAGCTACTGTACGCCGAAGATTACATATGAATGGACTGTATGCCCGGGTACCTCTAGTTTGTGTTCCTTTATCCGTCCAATCAAGCGGGGCACGATTAAAGTGGCGCCGGGAATACGGCAGTTGGACTGTGCCTGACTGGGGAAATGTCAGGTTTACTGATGTGTCAAGATTTGCTCTGGAGCCAGATGACAAGCGTATAAGGATATGGCGTAAACAAGGAACACGCAATCAGCCCCAAAACATCACCGAACATCACGCATTCCGAGGCGGAAGCATTATGGTGTGGGCAGGGATTTCATTAGGATACCGCACCGACCTGCACATCTTTGAACGGGGTTCTGTGACGGCTGTTCGGTATCGAGATGAAGTACTAGAACCCATTGTGAGATTGTACGCTGAGGCAGTTGGCCCTACTTTTGTTTTAATGGACGATAACACACGTCCCCATAGAGCTGACATCGTCGATGACTACCTGGAGAGTGAAGGGATTTAGCGTATGGCGTGGTCAGCATATTCGCCCGACCTTAATCCCATTGAAAATTCTTGGGATGCTCTCGGCTTTGCTGTATCTTCACGTTTCCCACCCCCAGCCACTCTTATTGAGTTGGAAACTGCTCTACAGGAAGAATGGCGATTGCTTAGTTCTGCGGTGGTTGACCACCTAATTAAAAGCATGGTGGGAAGGTGTAAACTTTGCATACAGATGAGGGGGGATCACATACCCTATTAATGTCCTTTTTTTCATTTTATGCTGTTTATTTTCACTTTATACATAAATCTGTTTAAGTCTCCAGTATGACATTATCTGATAACTTAAAAAAATTTAATATTGTTTTCATTTCTGTATATAATTATTGATTTTGTTTTATGTTTAAATATATATGCTACTTTACTGCCAAATTTTGTGTCAATCAAAGCAGTATTTGTTGATTTCTTTGCATTTTACATCTTCGTGCTTAACTTTTGGAAGTGAGTGTATATTCTCATGCACGTCTTTTGAAATTGTAGAATACGTTTTCCCCCTTGACCTCTGACGGTATTCTAATACAATAGAATTAATAATACATTACTCGACATAGAAAATACAACACTATGAATATTCAGCTGTATAAGTATACACATTTAAAGGAATATGTATCTGAGCAAATTAAGCGGAGATTATCTAACATGTAAGCGGATCACGTAGCTATAGCACGAGACAAAACGGAAGGGAATAATAGTTGAATAAAAAGTCACTCATTTCAGTCACTTAGGGACTTAAGAACTTAGAGCAGGTCTATGTTTTAGATGATATATTAGGAGTAACCTGTGGACAATGACACCGAAGGCAGTTCTTTCAATCGAATGATTTTACGTGGGGTCGAATTTTAGGCTTGCGTACAGCTGGTCGGTCGTACCGTCGTATTGCTGTTGAAACGCACGTAGGTGCTTTCACTATGCATAAGATTTAGACCAGAGGAATCGAAAAACGAAATGTAAATTATCCCGAAAGACCGGATCTATCTAGACGTGTGATAGAAGTACTGATCAAAGTATTCCAAGAAGTGTAATGTTGTACCTATAACAAGTTAATCTTGACATTGTGTGGAATGTGTGGGAAGTTGTAGACACTCTAATATCTGAGAGAAGAGTTTTACGGCTGCTGGCTGAAATCAGCTCACATCACGCTTTTTAGAAGACTGCCACTGACGCCAATCCATAGGTGTGAATGATCATGATGACATGAGGCCAAGTGGTCCAATGTAGTTCAGCCTCGATTGTAAGTTCTATTTTTTTGATGAAATTCACTGGGTGTGAGAGTGAAGGTGCCGGGAAAAAGAAAGAATCAATCAAGCCATAACTGTTGAAAGCCGTACCATTCGTTAAAGTGGTACAGTAGAACGTCGTTTATCCGAATCAATTGGGACTGGACACCGTTCGGAATTCGCGATAGTTCGGATAACCGAAAACCGAATGCGATTCCTGCAGTATATAATACTGGACACTATAAAAATATTGAAAATCATCACATGTGAGAAACGTGCTTGAAAAGAAAGCTAAATAGGTGCAAAATGTCACAATTTTACCTTGATTGTGGAAATTAATCACTTATTTTTCGCTGTACCATTGTACTATTCCGTTTTTTCACTGCAAGGTTTCTGATTCTCTTCAGCAGTAGTAGTTGAGTAGGACAGCACTCTGCTTGTTGTTAGTACCACTCCATAGCTGACTCTAACGTGGAAACGCGTCAGAATTTGATGGACCCTTGCTACTTTCGTTGTTGTTGTCCTCGTCTTCGGTAACGGAAGTCACTATCTCCTCATTATTTAGCATTTGAAATCCACAATCTTCTGCATCGCATGCCATCCAGATTTCTACATCAACAAAATAGCTCGTATACTAACCCTCAATTGGAAACAATCTGACCTAATATTCCGCGCAGATGTTTACCAAATCTCACAGCTGAAAGTCTCCAAATATCTCTCATCTTGGGTTTTCCCGTCCCTTTTGGCCTCACAGGAAACAAATGTTGAGCATTGCACTGTTCAAAAACGTATCCGGACTTTGGTTCGGATATTTGACGCTCCGGATAATAAACGTTCGGATAAACGATGATCTACTGTATATTGGCTTGGGTAACATCAGACACCATAGCAGATCATTTGCGTTTTGCAACAGAGGATCATTGATAGTAAGACGATACGTCGAAGAAGTGCTACCGCTGATGGTGCTACTTTTCCTCCAGAGGCTGCAAAATTGTAATATTTTCCAGTACACAAAGCGCTAGCGCACCCAACATTTGTTATCCTCATCATCATCATGTGCAGTTTCTTTCTTGACATGTGATGTTTCCTGAACTCTAATTCATCTAGTGTTTATGACACATGCATTAACCATCGTTTGCTTCCTTAATCGGAAGATGAACAATGGAGGATGGTTTGAAAGCATATGGGCTTCCGCCATTCAGGACACTATCCGCATGCTGATTGAATCTGTAGTTTGTATAGGATGCTGCTTCAACCTTTTAATTGTCATCTCCGAGATCATCTGGGGCACGGTACTAGTGCTCCAAAATATCAAGCCCAAGTTTTATACGGGGTAATTTTTTTTATTAGTTCCTCATATTGTTATATCCGAATATACACTCAAGAGCCAAAGCATTATAACCACCCGTACATTTTGCAATGAACTCGCCTGGATGACGTGGAAGGCACGTGGAAGGCACGTGATCAGGTGGAAGTGGTATTTAACTGCTGCTGGAGAGTCTGAAGAATCATTCTTTCACTTACTTCTGTGTGTGATGGGAAAGGCTGCGGATCTAAGCGACTTTGACAGAGGGCAGATTGTAATGGCTCGAATGCTCGGAACAAGTATTTCCGAAACTCGTGGGTTGTTCGCGATCTACAGTTGTTAGTACTTATGCAAAGTGGATGAATGACGGTGAAACCAGCAGTAGACGACATGGTGTTGGACGTCCACACGCTATCAAAGAAAAAGGTCGTCGGAGACTGTCTCGCATGGTGAAGCAAAACCGGAGCCAGACAGTGGCTCAGTTGACAGTCCAATACAATGCAGGGCCAAGTAGAATTGTATCGGAGCACACTGTTCAGTGGACACTGTTGGATAAGGGGCTACGCAGTAAACGTCCCACTCGTGTACCTTTGCTGACCAAGCGTCATCGCCAACTGGGCCCACGCTGCGCCCGGGAACATCGCGACTGGTCCTTGGATCAGTGGGTGAGAGTTGAGTGGTCAGATGAATCACGGTTTGTCATTCATCACGCTGATGGCCGTGCCATTATATGCCATCTTCTAGGCAAACAGTTGCTTCCACAATGTACAGTAGGTCATACACAGGCCAGTGGTGGAGGTATTATGCTTTGGGAGACGTTCTCTTGGGCGTTTCTGGGATCCGTGGTTTTGGCATAGCAGACCATGAATGTTACAGGGTAATGGAACATCATTGCGGACCAGTTGCATCCTTACATGTCCTCTGTTTTTCCAGCTGGAAATGGAATGTTCCAACAGGACAACGCCCCGTGTCACAAGGCTAAAATTGTGTTGGAGTGGTTCCAGGAACATGATGCTGAATTCCAGTTAATGTCCTGACCGCCTAAGTCACTGGATCTCAATCCGATAGAACACTTTTGGGATGTCATGGGAAGGCAGCTCAGATTTCAAAGACCACCAATTCGCAATATCTCGGATTTGCGTGACCGTTGCTTAAACATCTGGTACAATCTGTCTCCGGCCATCTACCAAGGACTTGTGGCATCCATGCCAAGGCGGGTTGAAGCTGTGTTGCGCGCCAAAGGTGGGCCAATTCGTTATTGGCAGGTGGTTTTAATGTTTTGGCTCTTGAGTGTATATCGGGTGAAGCTTATTTCGGCTTCATATTTCTTTGTCAAACCCGAATCTACACCAGGAAAAGATAAGTTAGACTCAATTCAGTCGATGGTGTTTGATGGTGTACTTCCATGATCAACCTAAAAAAATGAAGATATAACGATTGTTTTTGACCACAATTAAACTATAGGTGGTGTAGATCAGTAGTCCCAATCCCTGGATCAAATGAATCGAGCAGTCTAGGAAAGTTAAATTATTTCTATTTTATTTACTGTGGTATATTTTTCTCGGGCTTGTGGGACTTTTCATGGACGAGAGGGGTTGACCAGTGTGAGACATCTCCTAAAGCAGCACCAATACCGTGTAAAATATCGTGATATCATGATATATAACAAATAAACAATCAACGTCCCCCTTCCTTCTCTACCTCAGCAGGCCGCAGTAAAATTACCAAACGATGACTGATCCCCGGCGATAAAAAGGTTGGGAAACCCTGGTGTAGATCGCTACAATCAGGACGTATCCTCTCATCGGACAATCTGAAACCGCCAGAAAAATATATTATTAAAAGATATTTTTACATTTACTCGACAAGGTACTCTGGAACTCATTTTTGCTCTATAAAAATGTAGTTGGGAAACGTATTATATTTTTTAGAATTTCGAATCCAAGCTGTAGAAGAGCTTTTACATAAATGTGATAATGCAGGTCCTGGACAAAAGAATCCTGGCAGACAACCTACAGAACATTACCCTGCTCGTCTTAGTGAACGGCATTTTATATCCCATATTCCTTCTACTCCTGCGGAACACGAGGCAGTAAGACAAAGCAAAGTTTGTTGCTCAAAAAAAGAACCAAATGAAAAAAAAAAAGATAAGAAAGGAAACACGATTCTGGTGTAATAATTGCGGAGTTGGTTTGTGCTCGGAAAAGTGTTTCCAGTTATACCACTCAAATCTGAATTACTAATGTGCTAGTAGGTATTCATTTTTACTTCATTTTTCTTTTAGAAAATAATGCTCCTCTAGAACTGAACTTTACGACTGCCACGCTATGTGGCAGCCACCTCAAGCGAATATGCAGTTGCTACAAACCAAAGCTACAACCAAACCTTGCTACTACAAAGTTACTGCAAACCAAAAAAGCTTTAAGCATGTAATTCAAATATTACTATTTTACAACAAGTATATTTTATTTTGTACTAAACATTTGATTTTTGCAACCAAAAGCAATGGACAATTTACGTACCCAAATCGTCAAAATAACTTGACAGTTAAAGGATTAATTGCTTCGTAACCTCCCGAATGAGGGGTGATCCCCCTCCACTTTTATCCCTGTATTAAAATTATCTTTCTTGTGAATAAAATTACTTATTTCAATATGGTTTCTACGTCTGTGTATCAGTTTTCATCACATTCTACTCATTCTTTCATGGCAAGGCATTTTTGCTGGACATTGAATACGTGTCTATGTGATAAATAAAAAAGGCATGTTAGGTGTACTTATATATATAGCACGTATTACGTTTTATAGGCATCTTGCCATAAGCTTTAGATTTAAATAAACAATGATAAACTTCTTTGCATACTTGAAACCTACATTTAACTACAACTAAAGAAATAGATATTTTTATTTTAATATACCATACTTAAAATTTTTGTATAAAAATAATTTGAATTTCCGTTTGAAATGCATGAAATAAGCTAAATGTATTTTTAATTAAATTCTTTTGTTCTAGAATGTACCACTCTCTGTTGTAAAACAAAAATTGAGATTTTAAGATTTATATAATATATTAGTACAGGACACACTATATTTATTAGTTTTAAGGAAATAACTTTTGAATTTACCGTACTATTTTAAAGTGAAAAAGTAGATGTTATGTTGTTTTAAACATTTGACATTATATGATAAATTTGAAAAAAAAATAAGCATTAAAAATCGGAGAAATTAAAGGCACGAAAGAAAAAGCATTTTAAATCAATTCAGAACTAATTTTTTTTACTCCACAGTTTTTGAAGTTTTTTTCCCCAATGGATCTGCGGATGGGTATTTACCATTCCAGATCTAATACATTCCCCGGGAGCTGGCATCACTTTTTAGTACGATACCATATAGGTGGAATACCAATCGCCGCAATGTAAGTTTGAGAGAAGCCCAGTTTCCTCGCCAGGGTGAGGCACCTCAGCTCTGACGAGGCGAAACCGAACTAGGAATTCCATTTTTCGAGAGCATTCAAGCCAAACAGGCACTCTCGGGATCTTTATCAGGCCGCATAACCATCCAATATGGACGTTGTCGATTTTCTGCATCTACACAGACTTGAGCCGGAGTTGAACCCGCAACCTTCGTCGTACAAGGCCAGCGAAAAACCCACTATGCCACCTGGCGAAATTTTTTTTTAAAGTTGTTTTTCGTAAAATTAAAACATTTGAAAGATAGTCTCAAAACAATTTCTCGCAACAAATCTGAATTATGTGAGAAGAAAAGGGAAAATATTTAGCAGACAAAAATGCAACAATATTTACAAAGACAAAGTTAACCATAAATAAGAAAATTAATTAGTCATAACACTGCGGAACAAGACAATTATCCACCTCTTTAATCTGAAGAATCTTTTTTCCCTTAAGAACGTTACTTAAGAAAAAGATATTATCATTTAATGTTACATTCAGAAGTACAGCTAAAAAAGAATATATAGTCTTTTATTTATGCACATAGTAATTCACTCACAAAATGAGAAAAGTTTTTTTTAAAAAATCGTAATAAAGAAATAATACAAATACAAATGCCTAAAATGAAGAAAAAAAAGCTCAGATCGAGGTTTTATTTTTTGTAGAACGCAATAATCCATTTCCTTACATGTAAGGCGTCCAATCATTCTGTTTTGGGGAACACAGTCCTTCTTTTGTAGGTTCTGTCCTTCCTCCAAAAGTGTCCTCCTATTTGTCCTCATTTTCAATATTTAATCTGCTAATCCCTGATTTCAGAGATACCAGGCCGAACTATTACGCATTATGTGCCGGTAAAGTATGAATTATCGGTTATATTAATGTGTTTTGTATATAATAAGATATATATTTTCCACGAAATGATTCAAAAGATTGATGGTGAACATATTTCAGCTACAGAAGTTTGTCTTATTTTGAACGACTTTGTCCTTCAATAAAAATCACGATATTAAGAAAAATTATTCCTTTAATAATAAAAAGAAAATTGTCAATAGAAGAATCATATCCGGGAATAACAGAAGAAATTACTAAAGAAGAGCAGAATTTTTACCAAACATGTGTGTTTTCAATATGTCAAAGAATGGTCTGAAACAAATATCGCAGGAAATAACAGTTTTCAATGGCTTTTTTTTACTTCATCACAAGTAAATTGCGCAGATGTAGAAAATTGTATTGTTTTTATCGAAAGAAATGATTGATATTAAAGTCGATGACAATTGTCTGTTTGAAGAAATTAGACTGAATGTATATTTAATTCTGATAAATTAGAACAATGGGAAAATCAACATGTGGAATTGATAAAAGATAGGTAGAAATATTTATAACCATTTCAAAAATGAACATATTCCATATGAAAATTTAGTTATTCTCGTTAAATTTACGTTATGCTGCACTGGAACTAATGCAGCAGTAGAGTTTTTCCAACTAGTTATGATTTTGGACAAGCGAGTGAATATTAACGTCACACTGTTCAGCTACACGAGGGCTTTTGGCGACGGACCTTGTAATTTTTAACCATAGTCAAGTGATGAGGACGACACCTGAGCTGTGGCACCCCCTCTCCTAACTACCACACCGGGTCTTTAGTGGTACTGGTTTCGAATTCATGACACGCCAGCCGCGATCCGATACCTTAACCACTAGCTTTGGACAAGTGAGAAATCAAGATTGAATGTTGGAATAACAGTAGCATTACCTTAAAGGTCAATATGAAGGGTATTTCTTGCTTTGAGATTTCTGATATATTAGGAAATGATAAACTGATAAAAAAATTCATTCGATGTGAAAAAGTACTCATTTAAGTAAATAATTAAAAGGGGTGTAAGCGTAATTTTATATATATTGTATTTTTGTTTGAATTTATAAAATGTGTCCTATATTTACGTTGAAATTTTTTCTTACATTTTTTGTCCTCCTTTTCATCGTAAAAAAAATTGGTCACCTTATTATATGCAGATAATAAAACAACTAGGACTTTCTAGAATTGGAAAGATACGGTTATTCTAAATAAATAGAATATCTTAGAAAAAACATGATACAACACAAAGTAAAAAAAAAAAAAAAATTAAACAGCTCGCCTGCAGTTGGTTTTGGACTGATCATCTCTCGCTTGTCAGTTTACTGCTCTGCCGACTGAGCCAATGTGTTCAAGCACGAAGAGATCAATTTTCGATACAGTAACATACTTCTCAATTTTAAGTCTTTTAAAAAAGATTTTTCAAATTATCTTAATAGAGTCCGTTTCTCTTTTGCATTAGCTTTTCTTAATCATGCCATTCCACTGATAATTTCTCCAAGCGCAAATAAAACTTTAATTCCTCCGGATACCTCCCACCATAATATATTTTTCTGAAGATTCTAATCTAAATACATCTTCCACGGATTATCAACTCCGATAAAACTTTTACTCTTTCCAGTAATAAAGGCAATTATGATCGCTCTCAAGTTTTATCCTAGCCTAATCTTCAGAGACTTAGTTTTCTAGAATAATTATCAGGAGAGTTTCCTGTCATCTCACAGAAAATAATATAATTTAAAATTTCTCTCCTTTTTTCTTAGTTTCAGCTGAAGGAATGATTTTTCTGAAAAGCATTACAATTTCTCTCTGGGGAGAAATATTAAAAGATTGTTTTGTAAAATCAATACTTTAATCTGTGTGCTGGCGATTACATTTTCCTTTAAAAAATGAATAAGGGGAATACTGTTTTCAGAGATAATGGAAAAATGTTTCGCATTTGATTTTGAATTGGATTCGTTGATGGGTAAAAATAATTTCTATTTTAGAAAATAGATTTATTTTATTTTTTAAAATTTTATTGAAAAATATTTTAAGCCACTAAGAGCTTATCGTATTATTTAACAATAAATTGTTGTTGTTACTAATGCCACCAATCTGACGATGCCAAATCGAGGTCCACGACATCCATCGCGGGAGAGGGTCAGACGTACGTCTGTCATTAGTCGTAGCTTTGAGCACGATTTAGGTGACAGTACATTTTTGCACAGTTCCACCCCAATTTTGAGGGAGAACACCCTATGGGTGGTCAGGGGAGTCCCACCTCTCTTCCCTTTCCACCAACCTCACGGGAGGACTTGCAGCTTGACGGCTATTTAGCGTACCCCCATCCCGCAAAGGTACTACATACACACATCCATGCCTTCTCCGGGATTCAAACCCAGGCTCTACGGCACTGCGGTCAGCGTCGCTAACCACTATACTGGATGGACAACTCGATAAATTAATGCCAATAATGAGTGTAATTCCTTAAAATGTTTTATAACAGCGATATAAATTTCTCTTCTAGCACCTCCTCTCTTGACTTCCATATCATACTAACGGCAAGACTAAGTCACGACAGATTAAAGAGGACATCAGATCCTTTACACGGCGGGTCTTCAGTGGCACTAGGTTTTGAACCCATGATTCAACTCGACAACTTCAGCCACGAGTTCGCGCCTATGATCGCTTAGCTACCACAGCCGTTAGGAAACATCTGCCAATGTTCCTACTATGAGACACCCTACAATTATACTCAGTGAGAGTAAGTGAGTATCCATGAATTTCTCTTAGGTTTACTGCAAGGCTATAGCGACCACTTTATTTATTAAAATAGCCGATAGATGAAGATGGGCTACATCAGACGTGATTGCGATGATGTCGTCATCAGTCATCCTTTCCAGTATCGTTGTACTGAAAACAAAAACGTGTCCATGATCCAGGGACGTCTTAAGGCATGGGTCAACTGGGCCCGATTCGGGGCTCTTCTCATTTTCGACTAAGCCTTAATAAGATCATGATTCAAATAATTTCAACGGTCAAATATTATCTCTAGACTATCCTCCGAAAAACTGGGAATTTCAAACTGCATGTCAACTGGTCAACATTATTATGTGATGACCGTCGTCCATGTTTAGGCCTAAGCCCAGAGGCGGATTAAGATAGTTGGGTGGCCCCTGGCGGTAAAAAGTTTGTGGCCCATGGGCTCAAGGATTGAAAAAGTAAAATAGGGAAAAGGTTCACTGACCTCAAAACAATAAAATAAATTGTATAAATAATAAAACTCAACGGCTAAAGAAAAATCTTGAATTTATTTTAAAAAAATTAAAAACTTTACTAAAGAGCTTACAATTTTGCAATACAACTTTACTTCTTTATTTCTCTTTGGAAAATTCATCAATTATTTTTGCTGAATCTATATTGTCTAAAATATCTTGTTCTACATATAATATGAGCATGTTGTTTGTCTTCTCTCCCATAGTGCTTCTTAAGTAATTTTTAACATGTTTTGTATAAAATTGAAAGAGAGTATCTCATCTGATGCATTCGATATCGGTAGATGTCGGTCTACCCGAGACCTCTCGCAACTCGATAAATTTCTAGTGGGGGTCTTCATTGTATCTCTATTTTCTTTTCAAAATAGTAAAAATAAAAACTGATTCAGTTCATATCGTCAAATTTAAGAGATTTAATATCGTCTTTGTAAGTTTCCTTTAGTTTTTGTGTAGCTTTCTTCTTAATTTCTCGTATAATAATCTCTCGTCAAAAATACAGTGAAGAGTTCTAAACAGTTTCATATATCTCAGGTCTTCGGAATAGTTCTGCTCTTGATCTATCGCATATGACATAAAATGAAAATGAGGGAAATTCACACGCAATTTGTCCTTCTTTCGAAATTTCACATAACAGACTTCTTTACTTTCACTGAAAATAATTTTTCTCTTTTGCTACCTGCGAGCTTGCCCCGCTTCCTCTTCATACGAGCGCCTGATAAATCACTTGATTTATCAGCAGAATATATCTTTTTAATAAAATTTACACTCAACTTATTACAATGATTTGCTAGTAGCCCTTATACTTTGGGGTATGGTATTCCCAATTATGTGCATTAGGTAAGTTTCATATTTGTTCATCTGTTTCAAAAGACGAGTTGCCTCCAATATATTCTGGTCTCTCCTCTCCCCTCAATAATATCACGGATTTCATCCAGGATTGCTTTTATTAAACTTCACCTTACTATTGATGCCTAAATTCAACTAGCTTGAAATAGTTTGCTTTGAACAAGGCATATCTTTTATCACATCATTTTTTTTTTGTGTTTCATTTATCTCTCTTCATTAGTAATATACTTGACGGAAATAAAAATACCATCACCAAGAAAGAGCTATTCTATATCAAAGAAATTTGGTAGGCTTATTTACACACCCGAAAGATGGCACATAAGTGTAGCGCAAGTTGTTCCATTCTGAGGATACGAATCAAGTGTACTTTATGCGATATAAAGTTCGTACGAGTTATTTATCGTTGAGATTTGACATAGTGAGTTGTTGTTACTCCATTATGACTTTAAGAAGGCGAAGAAGTTATAATCAACAGTTCTCTAGTATTATACAGTAGTATAATAGAGCTTAAAAAAAGGTGGATTTTCTTTCCACGATATTGCAGAAAGACTTGGTAGGAATGAATCCATTGTGCAGGAATTTCGGCAGCAAAGGTCTCGGAAAGGCACTAGCTCAAGAAAACTATGGTCCAACCCCACACGGGTCACCACTGTCAGAGAAGACTGCCATATTCACCACAAAGTATGGAAACATCGTAGTTCATCTCAGCAGAAATTACAGTTTTTTCCCCCGGCATCAAACCGACACAGTGAACTGTAACAAATCAATGAATCAACAAATCAATCAGAAATAGCTCCCAGCGAGACGCCCGCATACAATAAGCTCCAAATCACAATATTTGTGACTTCAGTGATGTCATGCTGAGATCACTGGACAGCGGAGTGGCGATGTGTTGTGTTCTCCGATCAAAGCTGTTTCTGTCTTGGTGCCAGTGATGCAGTGGCGTAATGAAGAATATTAGGCCCCTCCCCACTGCAAAAGTCAGGTTTGGGGCCCCAAGCCGTACTTGACGTCAGCCCTTCTAAGCCCTCTAGAATCCTGCCCTCATTGCGTGAGCGTGTGTGTGTGTGGGGGGGGGGTTCAGGATGTACGTTATACCACTGCAGGGATAGCTGTATATTGATTAGAAAAAGGCCAGGCTAGCACTTGTAAACAATCTTTTTGGACCTAAACACACTAGACTGGCACCTAGAAATATGGTCTTTGGGGGGGGGGTAAATTTTGATTGCAGGAACACTCTCGAGGTTGATTCACACACCATTACTGTAAACCTGTACATCAATCTCGTGATACAAACTATTGCACTGCCATTTATAAACATCATTCAAGGGATGTTTTTCAGCAGGATAACTTGCACCCTCACACACTGTTGTTCCTCAACATACTTTATAGAGTGTCGACGCGTTGGCCAACAGCAGGAGGAGCTGTTGGCTTTTTAGCTTGTTTTCTGAACATTGTCAAGGTGTCCTTAAAAGTTCTGGCTGTCTTTGGAGTTGCTTTTATATTGGCTTCATCTGTTATATGATTTTCTTTATTCCTGTATTCAATAATCTGTTAAATAAAAATTACATGTTTAATAAAAATACCAACTAGTTCTTAAATCAGAAAAAACTATGGATATCTACTTGGTTAAGGGGGTCCGGTACTTCCATAGGAGCCTATGTTAAAATTGCGTAAGTTTATGTACCTTTTTCTCAGAAACTACTTGCTTCTCATATATGAAATTTTTACAGTAGGTTATATGTACTATCAATAAGACTTTAATGGATGGTTTTGTCGTTTTACTAAAAATTAAAATAATTATGAATTTTTTAAAAAGTGTCCAATTCTCCCCCCCCTAAAATTTAGTTTAAAAAGGCGTTATCTAAAAAGCTTTGCTAGATATTTCTTATCCCCTCCATTAAAATGTGTAAACATATTGAAAATATACTTACTGAAAATTTGAGGACCTTACATTGAATAGTTTCTGAGAAAAAGGTACATAAAGGGAAAAATATTGCATTTTGAGAAAACAGGCCTTAAAGTAAAAATTTGTAATTTTTAACGATTTACCTTTTTTAATACTTTCCAGAAAAACATGAAACATTTTCTTTGCCCTCTGCTTCTACAAAAGACTCTTCTAGTTTTCTTTTTTTCATTATTTTTAGCAATCTAGCCTTTTTTTGTATCTCAAGATGCTTTCGTTGGGCTACACGAATCCTACGTGCATCTAATTTTTTAAAGCATAGCACACAATTAAAACCTGGTTCAATACCACAATGTTTAAAATGATTAATTTGGCTACATGGCCCATATTGAATTGTGCAATTGCCATATTTACCCCTAATTTGAGAGTTTTTAACTCCACAAATATAGAGTTTGGAATGACTGACCATATCGTATTATTAACTGACTCATTGGGGTTTTGACTCTTTCCATGTAGACATTTTTTAAATAACCTAGGGTCAGCTAAATCTCTAAAAATTGGCTTAATTTCATTCATGAGGGAAGATGGCACATGAGTATGTTTTTTATGATCATAATGCTTTTCGTTAAATTCAGCTTTTGCTTTCTGAAACTTGCACCATGAATTTGTACCCGAGGGACACAATCCATGTTGAGGGCTCTTATTTGTAGACAAAAGATGGAAATAAACAGCCCAAACAGCAGTTTTCATGTTGTGTAAATCATTGATATTGTTTCTAATGGCCATACCATAATACCTCTGAATTTTTGAAATTAAAATGTCGGAGAGTCGGTTGCATCCACTTAGGCTTCTTCCATCACTTAATTTTTTTCCTCTGTTTTTTCTTTTGAGATTCAAAAGACGGGTACCCATACGCTTTTGGATATGCCCAACCCACTCTAATTTTTCCACTTGAGTGTCATAATGATTCAGCGCAAGTATTGATGAAAAACCTCTTGAACCTCCATCAACCAAATATTTTGTGTAACGAATGCCATTATGAGCTTTGGATCTTTCAAATACCGACGTTACTCCGTTCACTTCCATGCCTCCACTTGTTCCACTATAGTTGGCAATACATAATGGTTCATGAACAGAATTGAATGCAGTTTTGCACCTACAATGTTTCGAAAACACTTCAAAGTCAATAACTTTTCCAGTATTGACACTCGTAGCTGTAACAATACCATTGAGAGACTGGTATCCTCTTTTCTGCCATGAACCATCTAAGGCAACAGAAATGTAAATTTAGAAGAGTCGAACAACAATTCTGTATAAGAAGTACGGAATTTTTCAGGTGGAGATGGCGAGTTCATAAGTCCACAGAATGTTTCTGCAGCTGAACGACCTCTTTCAATAGATCTGAAAGCAAATACTAATCTGATATTTGAGTGGAAAAGTTAATTTTTATTCTTCAATTTAGTTGACGTATGGAAACCATGTTTTTTTTGCGCAAAAACTACAACAAAGTTCCATATAATACACAATTCCAACGCTTTTAGAAGCCTCCAATGAGATGGAATGGCCACAGTTTTGACAAACAGCAAAGTTCAATAAAGCTTTATTCAATAAATTTAATTCTATTAAAACATTTTTTTCATTACTTCCTTCCATATCTTCATATAAACTGTTGTTTGAAATAAGTTTTCGTTTTGAAGCACTTTGAATAACAGTTTCTGTGCTGTCAGATGTGATAGCTGGAACATTTTGAGCAATCATTTTTGGAACGCCGACATTTTTGAGTTTTTTAAATATTTTTTAGATCTCCCTATAATTTTGTCGTTAATAAAATACTGATAAATAATTTAATGTAAAACGTGGATTAAACAGAAAAAAAAATCTGGATAAATAAATTAGAATTCACAATTAGCAAGTTCAAGCAAGAATAATCCCATTTTACAACAAACCAAACGAAAAAAAATCTAACTGTGCTGAGTTGTCTTTTCCTTTCTTCAAAGAAAAATCGTTTTATTTATGTGTAAAAAAAAGGTTATACTAATTGTGGACAAAACAAATCGCGCTGTTATCCAAATATTAAGCATGATGAAAGGTACTCCTCGAGGAGCACCTGTCACGCGTCAAAGAAGTGGCGTCCTTTTAAAAAATAAATAAAAATACTTCTAATTATTGTATTTCCATATATCATATATCATTTTAAGCAGAAATGTTTGAACCTTTCAAAAATATAAAAAAGTCAAAATCGATCGGACCCCCTTAAGCAGGAAAAAAGAATTACCGATTTGTATGGAGCACATGTATTGAGTGCCAAAACTGGTTTGCAAAATATCGATCCGGCAGTTTTGATGTTGAAGGTTCACCACGTTTTTAGAAGGTCAGTTGAAGATAATAAAAACACAATAAAGGCATTAATTGATGCAAACCGGTGAGTAACAACTCGTGAAATCGCTGAGAGGTTAAATGTATCAAATTCACCTGTTCATGACCACTTGAAAGGCCTAGGTTTAACCTCAAAGCTCGACATATGGGTTCCTCATGTTCTCACGGAAAGAAATCTGTGTCTTTTCGTTGACGTCTGCGGGATTTGCTTCTCAAACGTCCCTTTGTAAGATTCGACTTTGGGCCCGAACCTGACATTGCAGGGGGGGGGGTAGTATTCTTCGTTACAACACTTGGGCGAGAATTGGGTTGACTATAACAATGTCCAACTAAAGAGATCATGATGTAAGTTGGCTGAAAGCATTTCGAAAGCCATTATTTGTCAAAAAAGGTATTACTATGTGTTTTTTTTAATTTATTATTATTTTTTTAGATTTTACTGGACAATACAATAATTAATTCTGAAGTGTACTGTCATCATCTGGACAAACTGAATAATTCATTCAAACAAAAGCGGCCAGAATTGATCAACAGAATGGTGTAGTGTTCCACCAGAATAATGCGAGACCTCATACCTTTGGTGACTCGCCAAAAGTTTTTACAGCTTAAATGGGATATATTGCCACACCCAATACATTTTCCAGACCTAGAAACTTCTGATTATTATTTATTCCAGTCTCTAAAAAATTTATTAGAGGGTAAAACCTTTTCTTCAAATGAGGAGGTCAAAAATCCCCTGGATCAGTTTTTTGCCAGCAAAGAACAAAAATGTTATGAACTAGGATACATGATACTGCCAGAAAGATGACAAAAGGTATTGGATCAGAATGGACAATATGTGATTTAACAAAATATTTATTCACTATATGAAAATTGTCTTTCATTTTAACAAAAAAAAATAATAATAATAAAATTACTTTCCGAACCCAATATAATATTTTTAACCACTTCCGTTGTTCGTTTTTCCGAAAAGACTTTCTATGTTTTATTAGCAGAGGAAAGTGTGAAAAAATGAAGGTGTTTGTATCACCACATTCATCTTTTCAGTTCTATTGATATATGTAAATTATCTCCCTCATTTGAATTTTACTTCTAGAGAGTATAATTTAAAAAAAAATTCACGAAATGCTCTGACTTGATTGTAAGAAATGATAATTCTGGTTTCATGTTTTGTCATTTTCATTTCAACAGGAGTTAAAAAAGATCTATTCGGTAATGAATGGACAAAAGGTATTTTATTCCACCCATCATAAAGGGGGATATTCCTTTAAATAATGCATTTCTATTAATTTTTCTTTTTAAAAAATTCAATAGGTCATTTCCCATGTTTTAAAATACAGAATAAAAAATGAATAAGAGATGGAAAGAGAATGAGAATGATTTAAGAGTAATATTTTTAGTTGATGTGGAAATCATCGGGGTTGCAAAATCGGTTCAATATCGTTTTGTTGAGCGTTGAGTTGATAACAAGAATCCATCAAGCTTGAGGCCCCTGGCGGCCGCCAGGTTCGCCAGCCTCTTAATCCGCCTCTACCTAAGCCTACCTCCATGCCCCATCATTACTCATTTCGTCAAAAGGTGGCAGTCGGTCGAGCCGTTTTGTGTGAAGTCATGCACATTTATTTGTTTCTGGTTACTGTTTGTATGAGAATTTGACAACGCGCGTAAGTCTATTTTTAAGAATCAAAGGAGGGACCTGCATTTGCGTAAGAGCCCAGGGCCTACTTTCTCGTAGGGGTCATCAAGAAGGAGGCACAGGGCCTCAAGAAGTCTCAGGACGTCCCGGCCCTGATCGCAATATAAAAACTCGAGAATAAGCCCTATTGAATATGGATGGAAATGCAAATCCGCTTTCAAAGGTTCTTTTTTTGGTGTATTCGACTTAGTGTTTTTACCATAGTGCTTCGAAACCCGGGAAGGAATTATGAATATTCCTGCAAAGCCCTGCGTCTAAGTTGAGGAACTGTTAAATAGAAATCTAAAGAACCAAGATGCAGATCGAAATGAGAAAATGGAAAATAAAAAATTCTTATATACATTGCGTGGATATAGATTCGAATTTAAATAGAATTAGCAGACTGCAAAATTAAAAAATGATCCAATGGAAGAATAGGAATGAATAGGTTTGAAAAAATCATTAAGAATAGAATTTCGACAGAATAAGAATTTTATCATTAAGAATTCTATAAGAACGAAGTTTCAACATATCTCACTTTATTCCAAGATTTGATTCGAATAATAACATATTGCGAATAATCAAAACAAAGCAAATTTGTTGCCAGATACTTTGCATTAATAGAAGCGTGTGACAAATGAAAAAGAACTAAATGCTTTGGCGCAGCTTCAGTTCATGATCCAACATATTGAATCCCGCCAAAATTTTAAACCAATTTCACTACTTTCTCAAATTAAAACTATTATTTCATTCAATGTACATAACAAAAAGAATGTTTTTCATATAAAAGTAAAAATGATTTTCTAGATTCAAGGAAATGGTTAAAAAGTAATTAAAAGTTTTTGAGAAATAATCATTATTTTTGTAAAAGTTTTTTTAAACTCATGTATATATAAGTTTTCTCCCATATTTCTAATGAAGTTAAAGAAAACTTTTAGAATAGCTTCGGATATATAGATAGGTTAAAAATAAAGAATAATCGAGGATTTCCCTGTTCGCTTACAGCTTTTATATAAGTGGAACATAAATAATATTATGTACATCGGAGTTCAAGAATTTAATGCAAATCTGTCACAAGGAGCAACACAGTTCTTCAGGACCGATGGAAGTTTATTGCCGAAAAAAAATTCTTGAAATGCACACGATACAATAATCAAATTCGCTTAATGAATCTCCGAAGGCCTACACCGCCTTCTTCGGCGTTCAGACACAACTATTAGTGTCTGAAATACAAGTATGTAAAAAATTATTCACAAGCACTCGCTTGTCTTACACAACAGCCGAAGTAATCCCTAATTACTGGTCGACTTTTCACAGTAAAATCAACGCCAACTAATCGTTAGTCAAAACAATACTGACTCAGTTTTGGCGAGTGACTCCTTAAATATGCACCTCAAGGAGTTTTCGAGCAAAAAATCCCCTTGCGTCCTAGATCGTCATTAGTAGATTTTTCTACTAATTTCCAGAAGAATCCATAGGGTCAATAACTCGCCAAAAATGATGCCAACTTGGCTCTATTACCAATATTTCGCCAACTTTCCATTGAATCGCCATTATAATGTAAGGAACGGCGTTACTTGCTAATATTACAATTTTAACATAAAATAAATACAACATAGAGTAATATAAACGTATTATAAATCCACGTATAAATTATTTACATTATTTAAAAAATTCTTTACACAAAATTCGTAACAATAATATTGGTAAAAATACTCAACGAGTTAATATACTAACAATTATACAACTGTTCTGACGACATACGAACTATATATATTTAATCGTTTCTTTAATTTAAAAATTCCTCGACTTGATTTGATTTTAATTTATGTCGAACCGCGAAGTAACTCGAGGGCTTCGGCGACGGACCTCATAATTTTGAACCACGTTTAATCAACGAGGATGAACGTAAGCTGCCCCCCTTTCTCCAAACTGCTTCACCATGCCAACTGGAGATTTTTAGCCATGTAAAAGTCCCTTTGCGCGTGGGTTTTCTGAGGAAGTAGGTTCCGAACCAGCGACTCGACACCACCACCCACGGGTTCGCGATCGTGATCATTCGACTACTGCGGCGACATAAAAAATCCTCAACACACTGAAGCAGCATTTTCATAATTTCTGCAAAATGTCAACTGAATAATATGTATTTTGGATTAAATGAAATCACAGAATTCCGAAAATATTTTGTTCCACCATTCCTTCACTAATTACATTTCCCACTAGAGGGAAACATTGTTAAAATTAACATACAATCCAACCTCCATGTAACGAATCTTTATTCTGCGAATTTCTCTACTTTGCCAACTTTTTTCTGGAACCAAGAATATTTTACTATTTTCTTCGTAAAATAACCACCAAATAGCGATTTCTATTTCTACGAAATTTTTCTCTTGTGATTTGATTTTTCTCTCTCTATTTTTGAAATATTTCAGAATATTTTTCTCTGTTTTAGCTCATTTTATGGTTATCAGGTGTTGAACAATATACAAGAGCACTCAAACTCTGTTGAGATCATAATCTCCTATCAGGCAGAAATTTGGGGAGTTAGCTTTCACTGTTTTAATTTGCCCATTTTTGTTATTATGTTGGGGATATTGATTATAGCGTTAAGTAGAATAAAATTAAAGTTGTGCGTTGGTGATATCGGTAAGAAGTTAAGGAAGCGACATTGTTTGCGTGTGTTCTGCTGTTTGTGTTATATTTTCTGTGCCGACAATGCGAGCGCCCCGCCGCAGCGATTGTCTCGCCACAGTGGCACGGATTTCGTATCGGGTCAGCCGCGGAAAGAACCGGTCGGTCCTTTTTCGCTGCTTCCCCGGGTAAGAGTGACCACCGAAGGCGGTCGTACTTTGAAGGTTTCGTGAGTGAGTTGGTTGTCCAATCAGGAGTCCGCCTCTCGGAGAGATGCGGGGTCTAGCTAAAAGCTAGCCCAGAAGTCAAAAGAAATTGAGATGTGTTGTTGTTGTTTATGCCACCTGATCGACAGTAACATCAGATCAAGGTCCACGAAATTCATCGCGGCTAAGGGCTAGAATTTTACGCCTGTCGTTAGCCCCCCAAGACAGTGTGATTTTGCTCAAGCAACATGATAGATGGTGACACCGTTCGGACCCACAGATTTAACGAGCACGTTCTCCGATTTGTACTCGGCGGGCATTTGGTGGCATCGGGCATCGAACCCAGGCCTTCCGGTCTGGCGTCCGATGCTCTAACCACTAGACTACCCACGGCCCCCAAAATTGAAGAGAAAATTGGAAATTGAGATGTAATTTTGGTTAGTAAGAAATTCATGCTAAAGTAAGATATTTCTGGGTCTTTTAAAGTTAGGATCGGGAGTATAGATTTCTATTTTTCTTAAAGAGCTGTTGTCTATGTTATTAAAGAATTTAGTTGAGATTTTCTGGTAGGTTTCCCGGAGGGTTTTGAGGTGGACAGCGAGTCTAAGACTCCTGTTCCTCATAAACCACCGGGCATTTGTTAATTTTCTTATGATTACATTTTGGGATTGTTCAAGTATTTTAATAGTTGAATGAGCGGCATGACTCCAAATCGGGTAAGCGTATGTAGCGACTGGTCTGATAATAGAGGTATAGATAAGCACTCTATTTCTTAAGTTCAAAGGCGACTTCCGGGGAAAATAAGGGGTAAATTTACTCACTATCGCCCGGAAGTTGTTTTTAACGTAATTAATGTGGAGATTAAAATTTAAGTGGGCGTCTAACATGACGCCTAGGCACTTAGTCGACCCGTACCAGGGGACCGGGTGGTTCTGTACGTGTACTGTCGGTGGCTTTTTAAATTTTCTGTTGGTGGAGAAGAAGACTGCTTCCGTCTTGGTAGCATTTAGGCATATTTTCCATTTATCGTACCAGTCTTCCAACTCCGCCAAGTGACGGTGTAGAAAGTGGGTGATCACCACTTTATGTTGATCAATGACCTTGAACTGATTTTACCAGGCACGTAAGTAATCTAAAGCAATGAAATTGCCGTAGTTTTTCAAATAAAAAAATCAGTAACAGATATTTTCCCAGTAATTAAACATAATGACGTATGTGGAGGTTTCTGCTTAAAATCATAGGTTATTAAATAATGTATGTTAAAAATTACTTGTTGGCTTAAAATTAAAAAAAAATGGCTCGCTAAACAGTTCATTAATTTTAATATGCAATAATATTTTAAAGTTGAAAATACAGAGTATTCCTGGACAATGTTTTCCCCTTGTTTTCTTTGCAGATTTCTTTTTGATTGAAGAAATATATTGTTACGTTGATCGGGGTTCGAGGATTTTATGCAAAATCAGTCATAAACAACAAGGCAATTCTTTAAGAGCGATGAGTGTTTATTGTCGAAAATCAATCCTTGAAATACAGGATACAACAACCAGATTCGTAGAATAAATATCAGAAGGATTTCACACCTTCAACAACACTCAAACTCAATTTCAATGTCTAACACATACACGTGCGTAAAAGATTATTCACAAGCACCGCTCGTAATATTGAACAGTCGAGCTAATCGTTAGTTCTCACGGTCAAGGCAAGTTTACTAATCGCTAGTCAAAACTAGACTCACTACTCGCTGGTTGAAACCAGACTGACTGTTGCGGCAAGTAGCGCTCTGTCTAGAGCCGTGGACGAAATTCCAGAAAGATGCACTTACTTCATAGATCGTGAAATTAGTGGATTTCTCCACGAATTTCTAGAAGAATCTAGATCATAGGTTCTCAACGTGGGCAATAACGCCCCCTTGTGGGCGTTTGAGGCTTTCAGGGGGGCGTTGAGATGGCACGGAGGGGCTTAGGCAGATTAACCAAAAAAGATTAAAAAAAACACGCTGATTATGTACTGACAAAAGTAAATTTTAATACTGTTTACCTTATGTTGATTGTATGTATTTAAATCATTCCTATATCACATGTACGAAAATTCACATATTTCGGTAGTACGGGAAGTGGATGAAAAACTTAAAAGATTACATTACATCCAGACGAACATTATATTGAATGATATAGTGCATTTTAATTTCTGTAGCGCACGTGTTGTCTTTGTCTGTGAGCAGTAGGAAACATGTTTCGTCCACTTTCCTTACGTATATTATGCAAGAAAAATAATTAAATATGTTAACGAGGAATTAACGTGATTCTTTAAATGCTGAAACTGTCAATTTATATTTATTTTGAAAGCAATAGTTTGTTATGAATTACTTCGTATCATCAGAACCACTGCATGTCTTTATAACAGGTAATCTAAAAATCTTTTATTCCACTCTTTTAAATGAAGAAGAAATTCAGTAGTGTTTCAATTCCAACAATATGTCCTACCTATGACTAAAATATATAATATTACACATTCAAATATATTTATAACAATAGCTATTTCATATTCGCAAGTAAAAAAACTGGTACTTAAGGAAAAAACTGAAATTAAAAAAATATATTCTTTTAATAATAGGATATTTTTTAAAACTTAACTCTTGTTTTCACCATGTATTATGTACACTCTTATTTTTCTAGAGGTGGAGGGAGAGGTATAGAAATATTCACTAGAAAAGGGGGCGGTGTTGAAATATTCACTAGAAAAGGGGGCGATATCGAAATATTTATTAGAAAAGGGGGCACCAGTTCAAAAAAGGTTGGGAACCTATGATCAAGATAGTCGCGAGCTCTCCAAAAATGATCGCCAAAGTCGCCAAGTTGGTCGCCAAAAATGATGCCAACTTGGCTCTATCGCCAAGATTTCGCCAAATTCCCATTGAATCGCCACAAAACGTAAGGGACGGCGTTGCTTGTGAATATTACAGTTTTAACAAAATATATAGCAGAGAGTAATATAAATGCATTACGCATCCAAATATAGATTATTTACACTATTTTACAAAATTCGCAACAATATGAAATGAATAGATATTAATTTAAAAAAAAGCGTGAATAACTTTTTTTAATAATATACAGTAGGGGTGTCAAACTCGTGGCCCACAAGAAACATTTTTGCGGCCAGGCCAATATATCTCCACACAATAATACAAAATAAAATGAAAAAAAAAATCTTCCAAAATTGAAAAAAATAGTAGTAGAAAAGAGATGTCAAATGTCAGGATTTAAACATTTTTTTTTAAGTTTTTTTAAATATGTTTATTATAATGTATTATTCGAAATAAACCTACATTTCAATAAATATTAATTTTTTTTGCGGCCCGCCTAAAGTTAAACCTTGCTTGTTTTGTCCCAAGTTAGCTTTTGAGTTTGATATCCCTGATATACTTGCCTGATATGCCCTTACGAATTTAAATGTGGTTTTTTAATGTGGTTTCTAAATGAAATTAAAAGACCTCTATTCAACGAATTTTCCCCATAACGAACTTTTTTTCGGGATTTAGCGACTTCATTAAATAGAGGTCCGACTGTATTATGTATTCTTATGTGTGAGCAAAAAATGAATTAAATCTGTAAAAGTAAATGAATAAATTAGTGGTAAAATTTCTTTTTTACCTCACCTCCTACCACCCTCAGTTATATCTATTTTTTTAATGAAATCACAGCAATACAAACGATTCTGCACATATCTCCAGATATCAGGGCCCTAAAAAGATTTCTTGAATGTTCTCTTTTTTTCCCCACCGGGTACATGTATTCGGAAGGGGAGGGCTATTCCTACAAAAAGCTATTTTGGTCTTGAAGAGCCATCTTGACGTCATAATGAAATAGTTGCGCAGTTGATCGAAGTAGAGTGTTCTGAGCAAATAATATCCGGTGAGCTTGCAGTAAAAGAAAAACGTGAGTTTTATACAGAAAACGGGAGAGAGCTAGTGTTCAGCTGTCAAGGGAGGAATAAAAATCGAATGATTCGGTTTTTTGTCCCCTTTCTCCCTCCAATCGATTGCATTGTTTCTTAATTTTCTTTTTTAAAACGTATTGAGAAGCTTTTTGTAATCCTTTCACGGATATCGTCTTCGCATTTTTAAGATGTTTTAGAATCAGTGTGGGATTTTTTCCATTTTGACTCTTTCACAGTTTTTTCTCGAATTTTCTTTAACTTCTTAAAAATTTCTTGTCATATGCATGTGAAGAAAAATATCGAGGAAATTTTACATTAACACTTATATATTTTAATGTACACATTATGAGAGACAAAAATGTGTTTTATGTACTGAAGATTAAAATAGATAATATTATAATTTTAGGTACAACGTATCCTTAGGTTCATCCGGTATAGTGATTAGCAACGCTCTCTGCTGTGCCTTAGGGCCTGGGTTCGAATCCCGGAGAAGGGATGGATGTTTGTAAATGTATAGTGCTTCAATTTATGCTTAGGTCAACAAAGAAAATTTTATTTTAGTAATTAAATTTAATTATGAATTAATATTTGAAAAATTTGTATCAACATCAAGTACCCTCCACTGCAAGTTTAAAAAAATATATTTGAAGCTAACAAGATCAAATTCGTTAGAAAAACTTTCTGGTGCTATCTGTGGAGCTAGTTTTAACTTCGTAAGAAATAACGCAGAATGAATTCAAAATTAAAACCTAAACTTTATTAATGAATTAATATTTGAAAAAACTGTATTAAAACATCAAGTGTCCTCCACTACAAGTTTAAAAAAATGCATTTGAACTTCAGTGGATGAAAAAAGTATTTTATTAACGATTGAAAATTCGAACAAGATTTATATATATGGACAAGTTCTACTTTGTAAACAACAACATTGAGTGGAACCCTCACTTACTTCCGGTGTAATGTTAATCTATGGGAAAACATCGAAATTCAACTGAGTTTTTCAAACTTTTAATGTAAATTTTTGAAACTTTTTTTGCACTATATGGATAGAAGATGATCTGTAGATTTCAGATTCAGGATTTCATCGTATTTAGTTTAGTATCTTTTCTAAAATACTTTATTAATTTTTTAGCTCAAAGCAATGGAGATTTTGCATTAACCGGAAGAAGAAAAGGGTACTAATGACTGTAGCGCCCCCATAGTAAGCTTTACGGTAGAACTTGTCCGAGAGTGAACTAATAGTAGGAATTGAAAAATAGTTGAATAATTAGCTAAATAATGTTGCTAGACCTACCTATGGAATTTTGTGCACATATTTAGAAAAATCGCGTTATTAGAATAAGGTAATAAAAAAAATCATTCCTTCGGTCATTTTTAGGGTAATGTGTCTTCTTAATTCCATTAAAATTTAAAAGCCGAAAAAACCCCTTGCGATTGGCAAAAGAAATGAGTAAAATGAAAAAAACAACAACTTTAGAATATTATTTTATTTGTTGGTCCCTTTATTTAACTCAATGTTTTCCAGTAAACATTGTTAAATAAAGTGACCAACGAATGCCTCCGTAGTCACGGTAACTTAGTGGTTATTGTCATGGCCGGAATGTCACGGGTTCGGGTCCTGGTGCTACTGAAGACCGCTGAGTAAAGGAAGCCGATGCATGTTAAATTTGTCGTGGCTCCCTTTCGTGAAGTGTGGTAGAGATAGGAGATGGATACCAGCTCACTTGATCGTGGCTCAAAATTGCGAGGTCCATCGTTAATAGCTCTCGTATTGCCTTATAGTAGGAGGTTAATATAGATCTTACTCGTCGTACTATTCCTTATGAAAATAACTTACATTAATGTCGCAAGATAAGCTTATTTATTTGTCTCTCCTAGAGAGGAAATTTTGTAAAAGCCTCTTTAACATAAAATTATTTAGATGTGTAATGTGACTACCAACTTAATTCACTACTCTCTAGAAACAAGTACCGTAAAATCCGGTGTATAACGTGCACCGCTGTATAACGCCCACCTATACTTTCAAGATACATTTTTTTTTAGTTTTTAGTTATATTCGCAGTATAACGGCTCCCCCTTCTTTTTGCGAAGAAACCTAAATGTATGTGTGCAATGCATATATGTTTTAAAGGCAATTTATTCGAGGTTTTATCCCAGGTTTTTGAAAAAATAGTATACTTCTAGAACTACAACCCTTACGTTCGTTACGCATGTCATTTATTTTAAATAAATGATATTCCGATCCATGTAGAACAGGGGTATCAAACCCGCAGCCTACAACGAGAATTCTTGCAGCCCGACTAGTATATTGGTGCACAATAATATATAATAAAATATCAAAATTTCTCCCTAAATTGGAAATATAGTAGTAGAGAAAAGATGTCAAGTATCAGGACATAAATATTAAATTTTCTTATTCTTTTATATGTGTTTATTATAATGCATTATTCGAAATAAACCTACGTTTCTATGAATATTGATTTTCTTTGCGCCCACCTTAAGTTAAACCCTGTTTATTTGACCCAAGTCAGTCTTTGAGTTAGACACCCTTAAATGTAGAATCTAATTTTTTTCTTATGCTCGTCTATTTTTTTTTATATTAGAAGCTATCATTTTTATACCAGGTGCATAACACGCACTCGTATATATAAATTTCGATTTTATGTTTTGTGTTCAAGTGCGCGTTATACGCCAGATTTTATGGTAGTTATTCTACTGCACAATCTCTATTAATAAACTATTCATGAATCATTATTTAACGCATTTTAATTCAACAAGAAACATGTTTTCACACTTATTATAAAATCTCATATCTAATGACAGAATAAAACATGCCACGCGCGCGAAATTAATTTGCGCTAATATTAACCATTGGAAAGTGCAACCTTTATCTTTCTAGGAAACTACATTAGCACGTTTCTCTTTTAATTTGGGTTCCTTTACTTTTGGTTACAGATTTAACAGTAATCCTTAACAAGACTTGCCTTTTAATCTGTTGGAACAATGTTTTGTGTTCATTAAATTCGCAATACCGAAAGATAAATGTCACTTTTTATTCTTTTAAGCTCCTAAAGCAACTTTATTTAATAAGACGAAAGAGAAGTTTTGAAAACAATTTCGAAAACAAGGGGAAAAGCCATGCTTGGGGATTTAATTATTTGTTTGATCGTGAGAAAGGCAAAGGAAAAACCTGAAGATTTTAATTGAGTTAATTTTCTTTCACATTTGCTTCGATTAAAATACAAAATTTCTGTATTTAATGCCTGTGTGTTCCCAATCGTTTTAGACACCTACTGATTTGATACTTAAAGATGAACAGAAAAGTTTACATAACAACATTTAAGTTGCAAAAAACATTTAACCCTTTATATACTGCATTATTATTTACAGCAGTTTTTTCATGGAATTTTTTTTTTGAATCACTACATTGAAAATTAACATAAACAAAATACTCAACTTCGGCAAATTTAATCTGTTAGACCTAATTATTTAATTAAAGATATTCAACTGTAAAATTAATTATATACACTGTTCACTTAAAATAAATGGTCCAATCGTTTTTTAAGTCTTCATTAATATACAGAAAAAAAATAAGGCACTTAACTGTTGACATTAACTATTTTTTCGGAACAAAAATGACAATCTTCGCAATCCGATCAAAATGTCAGCTGAAAACGCAATTTCTGCTATAAAACTATAAAAAACTATTCGCCTACCCCGCTAAAATACTCATAGAACCCGTGCTGCCATATATCTTGGAAGAGTGGATTTAAAAGAATATTCCTGCTAAGTATCGTCAGAGTATTCGTAGAAATGGTTATTCTATGTCATTTTAAAGTGAGTGGTACTTATAAGTAACGTCGGCAGATAAAGGGTTAAGTTGCAAAAAGTACAATCAGTATTTCATTAATAGTTAGAAACAAACATCTACAATAAAAAGATAGTTTTAAGATAGAATTGAATCTGTTGAATTAAGAGCATTCACAGAAACAATTATTTGAATATAAAGTATTATTAATTGATGAAATTTGCTCAGCTCTAAATCAGTTAAATTTCATTAACTTTACTTTTATAAAGGTTGCTCAAAGGAAAGGGGACATATGCGATTGCGTCAGAAAGAGTGCAGCTATAGCAGAGCTACCAGAAAGGGACGCGAAAGACGGTAAGAAGTGTGTACCGCATAAAATGTTTAACAGTGAAACCTGTTAATGGTTGACGAAATTAATCGAAAGTAAAATTGTGCTGAATAAGGAAGCATCCGGATCAGAACAACGTGCTGCAGTATGGTTTCTGATTGCAGAAGGTGAGTTTAATGTGGACATCTATCGATGAATAGTGGACGTCAATGCTGACCACTGTTTAGATCAAACGTCTGGGAGCAGCCGGTGTGAAAGTTTTCGAGAAGGGCAGCAAACGATATCGAATCTCCATGACGATGTCCGTCCACACCTCTGCCGTGAAACCAAGGCAACTTTAAAAAAACCCGTTGGGAAATGTTAGAACACCCACCATACCGTCCGTATTCGTCACCCTGGGACTTCTAAGCCTTAAGGCCCCTTAAGATAGAATGATGTTTTCATTTGGACTTACACGTACGATGTTTAACAGAGATACCTGTTAGTGGCAAAGGAAATTAATCGAAAGTAAAATCGTGCCATACAAGAATGCGACCAGGTCAAAACAACGTGCTATAGAACGGTTTTAATCCGGACATCGATCGAAGAATAGTGGCAGTCTAAGATGAGCAATATTATGGTTGAATGACTTGGAATAGTTGGTGCAAATGAGGTCAGAACGAAGGACAGCAAACGATATCAGAACTTCATGACAATGTCTGTCCACACGTCTGCCATGAAACCAAGGCAACTTAAAAAAATCAGTTGGGAAATGTTAGAACACCTACCGTACAGTTCGGATTTGTCCCCCTGGGACTTCTAGGCATTAGGTCACTTAAGACAGTATTACGTTTATATCTGGAGGATGAAATGAAGGAAGCGGGACAGGACTCACTCATGAGAGCCAACCATGTTCGTTCTAGAGTGAAGACATAGATCTGCTGCTAAAACGATGGGACTTGTGTTAAAACCTCCAGAACGATTTCTTTTGATTTCGATAAAATCATTCTTTTTATTGAACTTGTCCACTTCTCATTAGGGCAACTCTTATACATTACTTAACTTTTTCATTAATTTAACTTCCACTTTATCTATTCTTTATGGACCTTTGAGGCTGTCTTCGCCTATATCTTGGAGCACTCATCGAAATTGGAACATATTTTAAGATAAAAAAATATGTTCGTGTAGTTAGAAACAGGTAAATTCTTTTACCATTTTTTCTACCCTTTAAATTTGAAGTTTTTTAAATATATGTAGTCTTCACTTTAATTGTATTTTGAAGATTTCTTCGAGATTCCCTTAGAAAAGGAATATCTTAATAACGTATAAGGTCCTATGAGCGACTGAAAATTTTCCCTAAAATCATTTACCTAATTTCTAAAAATAAGTAATATTTCCCTTCATTTAAACACGTGATTATATTTTTTCATTATTTTTTTTCCGATTCCGAACACAGAAACGGATAATTCTGCCTCTTTTGTTGCTTGGCACTTGAGCAGGGAGGACGCTTAATCTAATCCTATTGATGACTTCCTTTTTTGTGTGTTGTAAGTTCTTCATTTAATTTTTAAGGAATACCCAACCAAACAAATTTTCAAGTATCGCGTTGGTACATTAAATCAAAGTAGCCGCGTATAGAAATAAGTGGGTTTTCTAGAACCAGGTAATTTTAAAACTGTGTAAAAAGGAATGTATATATGTATATACTGAAGAGCTAATACATTGACATAATCTGTTTAATACGAGATATGATAACTTTTTCTCTGACACCTAAGGACGAGTTAACTTGACAGCAGTTACTTAATAGCAATCAGAGATATCTGATACTAAGTTCTCATTTACTAGAACTAAATTCCCTTGCGAAACGATGTGGTAGAGTCAGTGCCGGTTTAAGCTCATTTCGGGCCTTCTTCGCACAGTCGGATCTAAGGAGAGACTCCTGTTAAGTCCAGCGTATCTGGGCCTTTTCAGGCGCCCGCCCCAAGCGCCCAATGTATAAACCTGCACTGGGTAGTGTGGTATTAAAAATTCTGTTCTCAAAGTGGAAGCATAAATATTCGATTGAATTCATACTGGGTGAATTCGGAACAGAAGTCAGGGATGGTTACATGGGGTTGATGGGTCCTAGTGAACACAAGAAAATATCGCCAACACCATAATACCGCTGTCACCACCTTATATACAGCTGGCTGTGTACACGGATGTCAGGGTTTCTATGGGAAATCCAAGTATTTACACTCTTCTATCAATGTGATTAACCAAAAAATGGGATTCATCGGACTAGGTGATTTTCTTCCATTCTTTTCTATAGTCCAATGCCGCTGTTGGCAATGATGTGCCGTTATCGTTGGGACGTGATTGGGGTAAGGATCCCATAGGTTCATATGCACAGTGTATGCTGCATTTTGTGTTGAGAAACACCATCTGGATCACCATTACAGGTGATATCGGTCGTTGTAGACTTTCAGTCATATCGAACTATGAGTCGGCGCTAAATACTCCCAACGTAATTACAATCATATATAGATATATTTTACTGCGAGTAAAATGAATTGATTCAAACAAAAATACATAGTACAGAGATATACGAATCATAAAGCAAAAGTATGGTCATAATATTAATTTAGTCTGAAAAATCACCCCGAGTTTATTTCGCATACTTAAACATTAGGCAAAAGTAGTCTTAAAGTACACCTTCATATTACAGAAATTGATTGATTGTTTATTAACATTGGAACTCAGAAGTTACTAGAGGGTTAATGGTGACGGACTTTCTTATTTTAGACTAAAAACAACACCCGACTTTCCACACCCCTCTTTCAACTTCTGCAACAAGAAGACTGATCATCGACAAATTTAGCGTGCATTCACTCTACTAGGCAACGGGTCCTCAGTGAAACAAAATTTGAACATTGATCTAGACAGAAACACTGTTAAGACCGGATCAATCCTGTGAAAGGTTGCGTTAGGATGACATTGGGATGCTCGTAGGTGTGAGCCCTGATAGGTCACTGAAGGTTTAAGAGGGTCCAAATGAATCTGGAAGTCCATCGGAGAAAGAGTCTATTGGAAGGCGTAGGGGCGTCGTAGAGCATTGAAGCTTGTAAAAGTGTCTCTCTAGCGCCTGCGAAGCTCCTTACGTATCGATAGTCACTAGGTTTCTCCATTTGGTGTCTATTTAAAGATGGAATACGTCAAGCTCACAAAAGCGACACGTGAGGCAGAATCATTTCTGTTTGGACGTATCCGGGATTAATATTCGGCTATTGGTTCCAGTCACTCCTCAAGTGGTGAACTTGGAAGCCGGAAATTGGCGAGGGAACTGTGCCTGTCACCTCTGTTTCGGCTAGATAAAAGGAGGTCAAAGATTGACTTGTCTTTGAACATTCGCATCGATGTATCCGATCTCGGATACTTTCCCACGCGAAGCTTTATAATCGTTGAGACGTCACTAGATCCCTAAACGGAAATGGTTCCTTTGGTGGATCCCGCCACAAGTTCAGGACCATGACCATGTGAATTCTGCGGCTTCACATGTAAAGTGAAAGTTTGGGATAAGTAAGGAATAAAATTGAGTTGAGCAGTTAATTTCTCAAAAAGTCAACTTCATCAAATGACTATGGTTTGCGACTTGATTGATTATCAAGCACGCGTTTGTGTTTTATTTACTTAGAGACAAATGTGCGTTCAAAAATAAAATAAAGTATTCGAATTATGTACTCAAAAATATAATTTCGAAATAAAATATTCAAAAGTAAGTATTCAAAATAAAGTATACAAAAAATAAGTATTCAATTTAAAGTATTCAAAAAATAAATCCTCAAATTAAAGTGCTTAATAAATAAGTATTCAAAATACAGCATTCATTGAAAAGTATTAAAAATAGAATATTAGATAAAATATTTAAAATAAAAATATTAAATAAAATTACTCAAAATAAAACATTAACAAATAAGTATTGAAAATACAGCATTCATTAAAAAGTATTAAAAATAAAATATTAGATAAAAATATTTAGAATAAAATATTAAATAAAAACATTTAAAATAAAATATTAATAAATAAATATTCAAAATAAAGCATTAAGTATCCGATAAATAAGTGAATAAATGTTTATTAATGTGTTGCCCTTTAAGGTAACTAGAGAGTTACTGGCAACGGACCTCGTAATATTGAGCCACGATCAAGTGACAAGGACGAGACCTGAGGTGGCACCCCATCCTCTTAACTTTTACGTCATGCGGATGGGAGGGTTTTGAGCCTCGTCAAATTTGAAGCACATCAACGGTTCTTCAGGGACACTAGAACTCGAATTCATGACATGCCGGCCACTTCTTGACCATAACTATTAGGCTGCTGTGGCCTTATTCCATAAATAAATATTTAAAATAAATCATTCAAAAAATAAATATTCAAAGTAATATGAAGTTTGAAAAGAAATTGTGAATAAATGATGGTTCGTCAAATAAGATTTAGGGAATTTTTAAAGAAAATTTCTTTTTTACTAAAACCTTATCATTTGGGACGTTCATGAAGTTAAAAAGAGCATCCTTTCTCCTATATTAATAAATCCAAATATTGCATTTATTCCAGAACGAAATTTTTTTTCGCCAATAAATAAATAAAATTGCCTTAAGTCAAAAAGCGCTGATACTTTTTCCCGAAGTAATATGAAATTTTCTTTATAATGTTTGTTTTGTCAACTATTTCATCGAAGTGCCTTTCAGCGGAGTTATTTCAAGAGTTTTGGATGAAATTTAATTTCTTTAAAAGTCTCCTTTTCCAAAAAAGTCCAAAAGAAGACTTACTTATGAATCAGGAGATCAACTTATTGCTTTTCAAAGCAGCCACAAGAAAAACATGCTTTCATTTACCCGAGAAATGCCATTCGAAGACAGGTATTAGTTTTCTGAATGCTAGTGGCGTCAGTTGTTTCTAAGATCTTTTAATTCCCCTATGGGGGTAAAGAAAACGTTTTGTTTACCTAAAGTTTCATGAAATTTTATTTTGAATTACGATTTATAAATAGAATGATTCATTAATAGAAGACATTGCATTTTTTTCATGAAGTTTTTTAGAACTATAGTCAGGTTACTTTTGATTCTCAGTTCAGTTAATTCTTAAAAGTTTATTTCAAGTTCTCTCTCATCTTTGTTCAATTTAAAAAACTCACTTTCAATTAATGTCAAAGAAAACTGATTTTATTTTTACTGTTTGTGTCTTTTTCTTTTGTTCTTTCTTATCTTCGAAAGATCCGACGTATGCCAGATCAGCTCCAGAAGATTGCTGACCACCAAAAAATATATAATAATAAGAGGATCGGACGTTAAGTCCCTCTTAGAATGTCCGATGCATCCCTAAATGAGATCCGGTGAAGATACACTACTGGCCGACGTAAATGCAACAGCAAGAAAGACAAGAGATAGTACAACAAAATTTAATTTGTAGATAACATGTTGGCCAAGTATCAAATGATTAATTAAATTTATAGACTTCTGTGAAGTGTGATTCTTGCCAGAACCAGTAGCCAGATTAGCCGCCATTGTTGGAGATCACCGCTGCCACACGCCTCGGCATTGCTTCAAAGACACTTTGGATGTGTTCTTGGGGTACAGCAGACCAAGTAGCTTCCACAGGTTTCCAAAGTTGATCTGGTGTGGCAGCTGGGGGTGTAATCTGGGTCAATCATTGAGCAACCGTGGACCACATGTTTTCTATCGGCAAAAGATCCGGAGAGCGAGCCAGCCAGGGAAGCAATTCAATCTGGTGATTGACGAAGAACCTTTGGACAATGCATGCCACGTGTGGTCGCGCATTTTCCTGTTGAAATATGGCTGTGGCAACCTGAGGTAAGGAAGGACAACTGGCTCCAACACCTCGGAGATGTAGCGCTGGATGTTTAAAGTACCGCAATGCGTACAAGAGAGTGCGAGTGATATCCAATACCCCCCATACCATAATACCCGGTGCAGGACCAGTGTGGAGGTGCATAATGCAGCTGTTCAGCATCCTCTCTCCACGGTGTCTCCAGACTCGAATCCGACCATCGTGTGTTGCAGACAGATTCGTGGCTCGTCAGTAAAGACAACTTCATTCCATTCTGCCGCCTAGATCCTTCTTTCATCGCACCATTGGCGACGGAGACGTCTGTGGTTCTGCGTCAAGGGTAGACCAAGACGTCAAGGATAGACGTCTTGCGGACAGACCACTCTGCTGTAAACGGCGTCGAATGGTACGCGCAGACACTGAATGATGCGTTACAGACTCAATGTGCTATGCTATGGTTCGTGATGTGACTGAGCGATCCGTCACTGCCATGCGCACAATTTGCCTGTCCTCACGTGAAGTGGTGCACTGAGGTGGAGGCGATGGACCACGTCGGTCCGTCGTACGCTCCTGCATCCAACGGTCACATATCCGCATTACAGTTGTTTGGTTTCGTCCAACATGACTACCGATTTCCCTGAGAGATAATCCACAATCTCGGCAGGCCACTATTCTTCCTCTGTTAAACTCGGATACTTGATCAAAAGCTGATCACTGTTTTCTACGAGACATAACTGATCGTTTTTTGAAAAAACCACAAGAAAAACACAATTGCCGAACTTGAAATCGTCGAAGTCTCCAAGCTTTAAATAGCGTTTTGAGGTGGCGCCACAGGCGTGCGTGATGTGTGTCTGTGCTGAAATTATAATCATTTGCATATCTCCCCTTCGCTAATGCATGTTGTAAATTTTAAGTTATTTGCGTGCTTTCTTCAGGGTGTTGCATTTACGGTGGCCAGTAATGTAGATGGCCGCAGCATTTTTTACAAGTCCAGTTGGTTTTCTTGCCACTAGCATAGGAAAGATTTTTCAGGTGGCCGCTTATTAGTCTAGCGAGAACAGTCTGGGAGCCACGGTCACATTTCATTTCAAGCACTGAGCTCTGGGATGTTCCTGTGCACCATTGATGCGTAGTGAATATCACATTAAATCCTCAGGGCTCACTTTTAGTGATACGGTGTCACAATCCGAGTGCCTAGTGATCTTTTCTTTTCCACGGGTTTACTGTCTTGGTAACATGACTTCACGAACCGGTACCTAGTGATCTTCTCTATTTCGACCTCTTGTCATTCAATTCATTCTTTCTCTTCGTCTAGAACACAGATATTAAAAAAATTTGCGCAGTATAGCCGAATCGCTCTTGCGCAATAAACTCAAAATCACTCACTCACTCATGCCACATTAAATTAAGTTTAGATCTTTCATTTGAGTATTTTTTTCTGCATTTTAGCAACTTAGCTTTTGCAGACACGGCAAGTCTTCAAATTTGAGAGACATTTCATAGTGGCACCATCTAATGGAGGCCTCGTTACTGAATTTGGACGCTTAAATTAATTTTCAATTCAAGCTTTCGTCGGATGCTAAATATTGCCGTGATTTAATTCTGCTGAGAGTACCAGAGCCAAATTGATACTCAAGGACACCTAATCATATGATTTGCGTGCCAACGATTTTCGTATCCAGAAGATCTATCGACTTCAGCCGGAGTCAAATCCCCAACCTTGGGCTTAGCGAGTACGCTAAGTCTAAGCCACTGTTGACGACCTTCATTTGAGAGCAGTTCTTGATAAATAAACAAAGTGCCTGTAGCCGTTTAATTCTCACTACCCTCTTTGACCAGTTTATCAATGACCTCATTACCTCTAATGTTAATATGTGATGGGATCCATTGGAGGTGGACGTCGTGAATCTGAGAGATCTTCCTCAGTTTTAGAAGAATAGAAACGCTGGTTTCATCGATTGCGGAGGAGAAGCCTCTAAGATGTTGTAGTGCACTGCGGCTGTCCGATAAAATCCATAGTTCCCCAAAATCATAATCATAAGATATAATAACATTAAACCCTACATTAATCGAAATCAACTCACTTTTGAAGATGAAGCAAGTGTCAAGGTTGCGTTGCTTTATTGTCGTTCAAGGGGGGGGGGCTATTAAAAATAACGCTGCCAGTAGGATCTTCTGTACGACTACTGTCAGTATCGACCTGCACTGCATCTTCAGGAATGCAACTAATTATTTCCAGAGCCAGCTGTCTAAGATGGTCTTCGTGGTGAGTTTGATTGCTTACAATGGATTTCCAATTAACGTGGAAGAAAACTCTCAGCAGTCCTACTGAGAAATCAATATAGGATCTTAGAAAACAGGTGCAAAACTTCCCTAGAGATCAGGCCCTGAGCTTCTGCCAAGCTAAAAGGGCTGTATTTTTTGAGTCTTTGATTGTTGTGCTAAGTGTGCAGATACAAGGAAGTACGATATTGTGGACCGTAGCTGCATATTTTATTGAAGCACTTAATTATAAATTGGCTCTACTTTTAATAAGCAGTGGCTGCAAGTTGGTCTCGAATAAGGGGCGACTATTTCTGAGCCGAGAATAATTAGAGCGGCACTAAGTTGTACATGTTTCAATTTCTGAGTATTGGTTTCAGACGCACATGAATAAATTGGGTAGCTATATTCTAGAATAGGTCCTATTAGCGAAATATATGTGGTTCTAAGAGTGTTTGCATCAGTTCTCTAATCTATGCAGGCTAAATATTTGAGGATCTTTAGGCCCTTAAAGACATTCGAATTCAAATGGCCTGTATGTTTGTTGCTGTTGAATTCAGGATCAAGAATGAATACTAGGTGTTGGGGAATGTTTTTCATATGCGAGGGGCTACTCTTCGAAATTCAACTTTGGTTAGTAGTTATATAGATGTTCATTAGTAGTAAAAAGGTTGCTATTGATTTAGTTGGATTGAAAGCCAATTTGTGTTCCATTGTAAACTAAGAAAGGGCAACAAAGTAGTGTTAGAGATTGTTTAGATATTACTTACATGTGCTTGAATTCCAGAAAACAATATCGTCAGCTAAGATTGCAATATCAACAAATTTTAGTTTACTTTTCTCTACAACGGCCAAAAATAGGGAGAATGGAGTAGGATCTAAGATTAATCCCTGAGGATCACCCTGTCCTAGTTCAAAAGGATCCGAAAAGGTTTTATTAAATTTAAATCGAATGGATATGCGGGGCCAAAAGTCGGCTATCCAAACAATGCAGATCCCCTAATATTGAAAGTGTCTTGTAATTTAACGATAAGTTGGTCTTTCCAGACTGTATCAAAGGCTTTAGATGTCTAAATATGCAGCCATGGTATGTCAAGTTGGTTCAAAGTTTTGGGCATCCCTGACCTTTTGGCAAAATTATAGGATTTTTTATCTGTGGTACTATGCCCTTTTCTAAAACCGTATAGTTCAGGTGGTAAGATGATTGAGATCCAGAAAGTAGTGGAAGTCTTGCAAGAAACATTTTTCCATTAGTTTAAGAGTCATACTGGTTTGGGATTTAAGTCTATAACTCTCAAGGGAGCTTGCTTCTTTATCTGGTTTTCTGATAGGAATAACAGCGGTTCTCTTCCAATCTAAAGGAAGTCGTCCACAGGTCCGAAAATAGTTAATAATATTTAAAAGTCTTTGCTTTCTAATTATAAGCCAAGGTTTTCCAACATTTGGCCATGTATTCCATCAGGGTCAGGAGACTTGGTCAGATCCAAGAAGACCAGAGCTGTGCTAATAATTATTGAGAGAAATGCCTACGAGAGAGAGTGAATTGGGAGGACTCAAGATTGGTACTACGACAACCATTGATTATGTTCTTTGTCTTTTTCTTAATTGGTCCCTCTACATACGAGAAGTTCAACCTACTAGTTCTTGATAAAAATAACTATAGAAATTGGCTATAGTTTTATCATCTAGGTAGAGTTGGCCAGCAGAGTTCGTTAAAGAGCTGCAAATCTCAGTTAGTGGCTGTTCTCTATTTATGCTTTTGATGATTTTCCCGTGCTTATAGAATCCGGCACTCTAGCATCAAGTTTATTTCATAGCTCTCTCCATTTAGTTTGCCTTAGTTGTACGTAAGCAATCTTGATGTTAGCATATATTTTACTTAGCTCCTCGACTCTAGTGCTGTGATTATTATCGGTACCTGTAGATTACTGCAACAGGAGCTTTTTCTTAATTAAAAGAGGTTCCCAAATTGGATTTTTATGAATAAAGAATGGCACATAGTGCTTTATGTTACCTCTAGAAATATACATCCTGACATTATTTAATATTATTTCTCTGATTTTAAGCCAGTTAGCATTTTTATCGTCGGTAAAACGTTCTGCATTAAGAGGACACAGTACAATTCAAATGACAAAAATCGGTCAAAAAATCAAATTTAATGTTTTAGCCAAAATTATTTTTTATGTACAGGGTGGCCATAATTAAACTGCAAGTGTTCAAGAGGTGCTGGAGAGAAACCCACTGGGAATATCCCAGAGAAATTTGGTATCTATACGTTACAGAACATGCGCAAATCAAATAGGCAAGAAAAAAAGTCGCCATTTCCACCCGATAGATGGCACTGTGTGGTGTTTCAATGCTTATCGACGGCATATATGCAAATTTTTAGCTCATCGAACAGTATAAAAACAAGACCACATTCAGTAATGGTCAATCATGACTGAATAAGAAGAAACGTGCATTGTTAGTGAAGAGGTTCTATCAGAATGGTAGCAATTATATTCAGCAACTCTGAAAGAATACCGGCGTATGAAACGCCAATGAGTGTGTCAATTAATTTAAGAATATGATTTTTACATTTGAAGAAACAGGAGAATATTGGGTGTTATTCCAGGCACAATAGGGTGGTGACCCTAAACCCGAAAAGAGTGCAACAAATTGATGACGCTATTGCTACTACGAGTTGCAGCTAGCCAGTATGCTGCAACAAGTGAGCGCAAGAAGTGTGGCTCGGACCTTATCTCAACTGTGCGTAAAGTGTTGCGACACATTCATCGGCGTTATCCGTATAAAATTAAAATGCTTCAAGAATTGAAACATCATGATGATACCCTAGGAATTGATTTTGCAAACTTTGTCCTGCAAAAAATCAATGAGGATGATACTTGATTACAGAGGATCTTGTAGACAGACGAGGTGCATATTACACTATCAGGTAGTGCAAATGCACATAACTGCAGGATATGGAGAACGAGCAACCAATACTCTAAACGTAATAAACCCCTCCATTCCGATTTTGTAACTGTATGATGTGGAATGACTTGTGATTTTCTTGTGGGCCATATTTTTTTCAGATCCCAGCTCCAAGTGGTCCCAAACACTGTAGTGTTACAGGGACTAGCTACGGTGCGATATTGAGAGAACAGTTGATTCCAACATTGCACGAGATACATTGCTTAGAAACCGCGGTATTTATGCAGAACGGAGCACCCCCTCACATCGCTATGTTAAAAAATTGCTACAAAATACCTTTCGTGCGGACCGAATCATAAGCAGAGGTTTCGAAAACGCTTGGTCCCCACGTCACTGGACCTTAACTCTTGCAATTTTTATCTGTGGGGACATCTGAAAGATATGGTTTAAAGATAACGACATGTGCTTCTGTTGCTGAATTGAAATCTAGCATAACGAGACACATAACGTGTGTTACAACAGAGATTTTAAATGCGACGGTGGATTAGGCTGTTTTACAATTACGGCAGGTGGTTCGCATACTGAGCACATATTGTGATAATTTCATTAAATAAATAATAGTTAAATTGTTTTCGAAAGCGTCTTTATGGATTGTTTAATTTATGGATTAATCTTAATTTACGTTAATTTTTGATTACATGATACTGTAAAAATTTTATTACTGAAGCGAATTGTATCGAATTTTGTTTAAGTGTAAGTGATGTTTTTTTTTTGTTTATTTGCCTCTCAGAATGTCAATATGCTCTATTTATCGGTTTTAGAAGTTGTATAGACTACCGGTAAGCGTTGAAATATGGTACAGCGTCATCTATCGGGTGAAAATGGTGATTTTTTTCTTTGCATATTTGACTTGCGCATGTTTTGAAACATGAAGATACCAAATTTCACTGGAATATTCCCAGTAGTTTTCTCCCCAGCGCACCTTGAACACATGCAGTTTAATTATGGTCACCCTGTACTTTTCTATAATCTCACAAAATTTGAAAGCTCTCAACTTAAAAAACGCAAAATTGTGATAGCGTTTACGTTCGTTTTTATTTACATCCCTATGGCAAATCAAAATTTTAAATTTACTTATCTCAGAAAGATAAAATAACTAGTTTGCTAGTTTGTCTTCATTTAAAATGTTAAGGCTTTTTTTTCTATTGTGCCTAATGCTTTGAATTTTTTTTACATATTGCTAATAGTTCAGGTAACAAAAGCTGGTATGCATTTTTGAATCAAAGCAATAGTTATTTTTTAAAAAATAATTAAACTCAGAATTTATGCATTTTTAAAGGAATTTTCAATAAGCATTCATAAAAGGAAGTATTCTACGAATACCAATCACGTTATCGCAAAATCCATACCAATTTTTGCTATGCATTGTTTGACGTACTTGTAAATCAGATTTCATGCGTGTATGTAAATTTTTGTAGGAGGAGTAGCATTTTAAAATCACGTTACAAATTTTAAGTTTTTTCCTTAAAAAATTAAATGACTAGCTTTTTATGAAAGTTTGATCACAAAATCTGTTTTACATAGTATACACACATAGGAGGTAATCAAAAAAAATTTGAAAATCCTTAAATTAAAATTTTTTGCGTACCTGTCCCCTTAATGCAATTACCAACTAATTACAGGAAGGAATTCCAATCACCTTTAGCAAAGTTCCAGAAAGATTCTCTGATGATTTGAATGCGTGGTTTTTCACTTATATTTATTAAAAAGTAGGTAGGTGGCCACTCCCAATTGTGTTCAACATAGTCCATTTGTTTTTCCTTTGTAGAATAATGAAGTATTAGAAGAAGGGGGAAGAGATTTTTGTATTAAAAAAATTAACAGAGAAAAGGAGCATTCCATTTGTTTCCGTTTTCAGATTAAATATTTGTTTGCTTACTTCGCACTTTCTCTTCGACATAACACGATGACTATTAGAAATGGATGTCTATGCTACCTGCAAAGTATGAAACGCCGGTATTCTATAGAATGCCTATTCATTGTATATAATGCCGGATGTTTTTAAGCAAAGTATAAAATATGAGAATTCTTACATACTTTGCCGAGGCATTATGTGTAATACGTAGACATTCTGTAGAATGACCTATGCTATTTAGGAAAAGTATGAAAAAAGGTCCTGATAGGGCAATAATATCAATGACACACATTCCTAAGAAATAAACATGTTATTCTGAAAAAATAATGACTGTAATTAAATAAATTATTCAAAGTATGTATATGAGAAGGAAAATTATACAAAACAAAATTTATGCCTTTCTTATTAAAGAAAACAATTTTGGTATAAAAAATAAGAAATTAAAATTAACCTACTTGTAGCGACTTGGTAGGCTTGAATGAAATTTTGAATTACATTTTATTACGTTTTTTCAAGCAAAGACAATTCATATTTTGGGACTTTGTTTTTACACATACATTTGACGAATCTTTGGCCATTTTCACTGGAATTGGTAATTGTAAATGACCGGAAAGGAATATTTCGTTTTCTAAGAAAGTTCTAAGGACGCAAAGTGTGTAAATTGTGATCTCGCATATACTTGCTTTAAAATTCCTTCAGAAGTTCCAAATTGGCATAGAAACCCTCCTATTTCCCTTTCAGATATTTCCACAAGTGCCCATATATTGACATTCGGAAAAAATCTTCGGTGTCACAGCAATGCTCTTTTAATTTTTTCCCTTCTTTTTCTGGCAAGGTTCATAAAAGTGGAAGTTCAGTTCAATATCACGATGTGTAGCGTTATTGTATTTAGTTAAAAGCTCTTTTAGAATTCTGTTACGTCCTGGGTCCAATAGCCAAATGAGCTTCTTGAAGAACGTAAAATAACTCAGAATCCGTGTCGTAATACTATAAAGTATTGAGGCCTTTTTTAACAGGTTAAAGGAGCTTATTTTTGTTTTCCATAATCATCACATCATAGCGATTCAGCAACCAATAATCCCTGAGATCCTTCTTAGTAAACATTTTGTCTTTTTGTACAAACTTCTGAATTGTTTCAATGTTTATTGACGATGACTCCTTCAACACTACAGTTTGCTCCTCCATTTTCAGGTAGCACAGGAAAAAACCAATTTTTTTGTTGAACAAATTTAAGTAAAATCACGTATTTTAACACTCCCGAACAAACCGCAAAGTGCAACTGAGAAATTATGAGCCTGAAGCCCGCGTTAAAAGTCACGTGCCTTGCCATGCGATATTCTAAACGACTGGGAGATGTATATCATACTTGGCCAGTTTGTCATTTGGTATTCTATAGAATACCTAGACAATGTGTGAAGTATTAATTATTTCATACATTTCCGGCTAGTTTTAGGCATTATATACAATGTCTAGGCATTCTATAGAATGCCGGATTTCATACTTTGCCGGTAACATCTACATCATTTGAAGAAACATCGGATCCGAGAGATACCGTAGCTTTTCAAATGTGATGAGCTTTCATGTGTAAGAAATGAAATTATTTTACAGCTTAAAAATGAGTATTTGATAATTTCAATCAGAACAAAGATTTAATCAATAACTTAGCAAGGAAAGAAAATTTTATGGAGCTTAAATGCTGCATAATATAAATGAATGTGAATTGTTTTACTTACTTGCTTTTCATATTATGTTGCAGCTTCTTGACATGAATTTTACTTGTAAGCTCTAATATAGTTAAAGAAATTTAAAATTTATTTAATGAGATCTTAAGTAGCATATCCATTTTTAAAGATCCGAATTACATTTTAGATGGTGAGACGAAAAGTAGTGGTCCGTTTGCTCATGAAAAATGTACCATAACTCTCAGAATTCAATTAACTCGGTTATTGAAAAATATAGCTTAATCTAAATTTCGATAGACCGAGAATTATTTAAATTGATCCTTCTTTTATTTAAATCACTTAATTGTAAATTCTTACTTTATTTTGTTTTTCAAATTCAAAATTGTTCTTTTCCAATGCATCTCAAATTGAGGTCTACATCAAAACTCCTTCCACTGGCTGACTCGCTGCTGACAATTGGATTCTTTCTTTCGCTGTAAGCTCAATTTCCAGCTTTTAGTTCTAATATCTTTGCTGCATTTGATCCAGTCATAGCTATCTTTTTTGTAATTTTCTCAGTATTTAGCTGATATTTATGTACTTTAAAATTAATTTAACTCTTTATATCCAAGTAATTCTTATTTTTCAGGCACTAAATTTTCATTTTAAAACATAAATTTAATTCAAGGGCAAGTAGTTAATTTATACAAGTCACTCCAAAAATCAATACTGCTGTTTAGAGCTTAGCAGGACCAAGTGTTCCACAAAACAACTACCAACGAGTATTATTACTAACTTCACAGTCATATAAATACAACATTTGGCTGTTTTTGTGCAACCTGTTATGGAGGAAAAAAAGAAGGCTGAATAAGAGCAGAATACTCTAGAGTTTTTATACGGAGCTTAGTTTATTTATAAGAAACAATGCCCTCCTCTCTATAATTCACGGAAAATTTTTATGGATAAATGGCGAGTAAGGGTTTTGAATATTTACGTAATTTGTTCTTACAAACGTGTACTTCTCTTGCTGTTTAAATATCTACTTCGACTTCCATTGATTTTTACATGTGCTTATTCAGTCCCTCGAAAACACATCGTGAGTATTTGAATATAAGGATATTGTATATACCTGATGACACACACACACACACACACACACACACACACACACACAACACACACACACCACACACACACACACACACACACACACACACACACACACACACACACACACACACACACACACACACACACACACACACACAGGAGTCGTTATCTAATATTTATTCCATTATTAATAGGGTTTCTTCTGTAAAGAGGAGGAGAAAAACCAGGTGAATGGAGCAAACATTCCATCGAGTGGCTCCAGCTAAATAAACGATTCTCCTCCTCTGCTAAGTGGGTCAAGGTGTATAATTTATCTAATTTTTTTAAAGGTGTTTCCCTTAGGATCGAATTAGGACAAAGAGAAGAGAATGACGGCAAATTCATCTATTAGGAATATTGAGATTTTGGTAAAACAATATTTTGAGGAAAATTTTGTGTGGCAAAAATCCGATACTCCTTTCTCAGAAAAATCATTACTGGATTGACCTTGATATGTGGAAGAGGCCTTAAAATAGCAGTTCTTAAATTTTCGTCCCCCCTTACCCTCTTTATGTATCAACGTAACATCTCGGACACCCACGATTTTAAATATCCCTCTCCGATGTAATATTCTTGAAAATCGCTTAACACGAAAATAATTCTTTTTTAGGAATGAGCAAAATGCGAAAACACCAGCCACGCAGGCTAGATTTAAGAGGGGGTGTGAAATGAAAGAGAGCTGTTTCACCAGTTTCGTAGTAAGGAGTCAAGTTGGCTTTGAAATATCTTCGAAATATACTATGACACGAGCAAATATTTTTTAAAATTACTTTCACCCTCATGCTCACAAACGCTACACAAAACATCTTATCTAAACATTACAGTTGGCTTTGGAATTCGGTGACGAGTACATCGTAGTGTGAGTAAAAACCACCGAGTTGGTTAGCATTTTTTTTTCTATTTTAGAAATTTTTTTGTGCAAACACACAATGACAAAGATCTCAAGGGGAAAGGCAAACTATTATTTCTCTTAAAATGAAAATGGAGCTTTTTAAGGCTGTTGATTAAAAATGGAAGACGAAAACGGAAATCTGTAAAGATTTTGGCATTGCTAAATCTTTTTTATCAACCATAATTAAAAAAAGAGAGCAAATTACGTAAATGTTTGAAGTTTTTATTAAATACATGCATATATACGTATCTATGTAAATAATATGTACTCTAATTAACTCTCACTCTTAATTTTGTTAAAGTCATGTTGTTTTTTTTGCAATATCCTTTTGCGCGAAAAAATATTTCAGTCCTCTCAGTTTTGTGTTAATCGATTTTCATTGTACTAATAAATTGTAAGAATCGATATATGATTCAAAATGAAATTTCTTTGGGTTCTTAAAAGTATTATAAATCTGAAAAATTAGTTGTTTGCTGTTATAATTACATATTTTGTTTCAATGAGACTGTTAATTGCTAAGATATTTAGAAGTATGTTTAACTATCAAACTGGAGTATTATTGTGTTATACGAAGTCTTAAAATCGTACCGCACGCTCGCATGCACGCACACTCACAGGAATTTCTCTCCAAACATCTCCTGATTCCAAAAAGATATTTCCTTATGAAATTTAGAGTGAAGGATTCAAAAAAGTACAAAATCGAATAAAAAACCATAATAAAAGTACGAAGCATATAAACATTAAATCTGGTAAAATAATAAAAAATTGTTTTTCCTACATAGTACATTCGACAAAATAAATAATTAATTTGTACCTTTTGCTTATTTTTATATGAATGATTTTGACCAAAATACCAAAAAAAAAAACTTAATTAGCTGAGGATTTCAAATTAATTTAAGAAGTCTTATTTTACAGAACAAATTAAATCTATTAAATTAATCGGATCATTATGGATTTGTTATTTTGCCTTACTTTAAAACATTCCTTATCGTTAAACTTATTTTAATCGTTACTTTATATTTAACTATGTTTTGAGGAGAACATAGTAATTATGAAATCCTATTTAAAAGCCATGAATTAATTTAACTATTAAATGACTTTGTATATCAGTATAAATGTAATACGTTTTAAATATTATTGTCAACGTATATTTTGTAATTAGTATAGATGTACTAGCACAATTTCTTTTCTTTTTGCAGAGAAGATTTTTTTAATATAACTGGTGTAATATTAAAAATAGTTTTTTTAATAGAAATAATTTTTTTCTTTTAATCTGATATTTTTAGATTGAATAGAGACAGAGAAGAAACTACAATGGTTAATTTTTTATAATTAAATTTGTCTACAAAAACTCCATGGTAGAAATAATTAATTTTTTTAACACTGTTTAAAATACATTTTAATTTTTTAACCAATTATTATAATTACAAAAACTCAACATCTGAGATCGAAAGCTTGTTTAGAAAATATTCTTTAATTTTTTAAAGATTTTTTCCCCCTTGAATTAAAATTTTTTTTCCGTGTATAAGCTTCTTTCTTTTTAATAAAAAAAAATGTTGAGCTATTTTTTAAACAATAGAAATTTTTTTGATAATTGTGATCTATTATTCTCCTTTGAATTAATTTAAAAGTAGTTTTTTTAAAGGTAAGTTTTTATTTTTTAAGGAACATTTTTAACTTGAAGACCATTACCTAATGCTTCATTTGCATTTAAATGATGCTTCTTTTACATTTTGACATTTCTCCTCCTTTCTTCATTGAAAAAATAACATATTTTTTATGTTCCTTTTCTTCGATATTTTTCTAAGCCATTTTAATTTTTAAATATGTATTTTTTATGCTAGCGTACTTTTCATTAAACACAAAAAATTCATAAATAGTTCTTTTCTGACAACATTGTTGTTGCTAATGCCACCTGTCTGACGTAGTCAGATGGAGGCCCACGAAATTCATCATGGCAACGGGCTAGAGATACGCCTGTCGTTAGCCGAAGCTTGGACCACCATGCAGGTGACAGTACGATTGGCTCGGTTCAACCCCAACTTTGAGGGAGAACTACCTGGGAGTGGTCAGGGGCTTCCCACCTCTCCTCCCCTTCTACCAACCTCATGATAGGATTTGCGGCTCGACGGCTATTTAGAGTAACCCCCTGCCACGAAGGCACTATACATTTACAAACATCCATGCCTTCTCTCTGATTCGAAACCAGGCCTTACGTCCCAGCAGTCAGAGTCGCTAACCACTATAGCGGATGGGCGACTCTAACATCGTAGAATTATTTATAATCAATTATTGAACACTAAAAAATTATAAAAATACACTAATTTTCTATCGTACAATTTTAAATTTTCCCAAATTTTATACAACGGAATCTTGTTATACACAATGAAATACGTTTAACGCGAAAAACGTTTAAGACAAGATATCGGTTAACGCGAAACAATACAACGGACTCAATAAACTACTATGTATTTTCATGCATTTCTTTCTCTTAACACAAAACAAAAACCGCAATACGAAAAGATTTCCCTTTTGGGAATGAACAAAATGTGGAAAACACCAGCCGTGCAGGCGAGATTTAAGAGGTATGTGAAATGAAAGAGAGGTGGTTTCACTTGTTTCGAAGAAAGGAGGATAACGGTTTTGAAATACCCCCCACCCCATCCCCCAGAATAGCCCGTGATATTATCCAGTTTTGTTTCTCTAAGCAAGTTTCACTCTCCTTTTCTACAAACGCCACTCAAAAAATCTCATCAGTTGACTTTAGAATTTTGGTGGCGAGTACATCGCAGTGTGAGTAAAAAACATAAGTTGGGTTCGCATTTTTTTTTTTCTATTTAGAAGAATTATTTTACAAGCAAAGCGGCAAGAGCTCAGAGGAAGCAAACTGTTTTTCGCTTAAAATGAAGATTGGCTGTAGAATCTTAAGGCTGTAGATTTAAAACAGAAGATGAAAACAAAAATCTGTTAAGATTTTGCTATTGCTAAATTTTGTTTAAATTTCATTGTGAATGTTTGTTTCTTAAACTTTATTAAATACATGTATATAAACATATCTGTGTAAATCTAATGTACCCTAATAAACTTAAATTTGTTGAACATAGTGGTTTTTTTTAGTAATATCCTTTAACACGAAATTTTGTAACAGGAAAAAATATTTCAGTCCCTCAGTTTCATATTAATTAATTTTTACGATATTTCATCCCCATTACTTATAAAACTTGAAGAGAAATATGGAAATAACATCTGTTGAATTTTGTTCGCAAACTTCATCCAGGGTAATTTCTTATAATTTAAATAGCCTCAACACTCTTTTTTCAATTATTTTTATAATGGATCTGAAATTTAATTTTTATAAAAAAAATCATCTATGGATTTTTTTTACAAGTCTTAAGGCCCTCTACGGGCCCTTTTATGTTTGTAAACATTATATAATCTCTCGGAATATCTATTTTTCCTTATGTGAAAAATGTAGCTTCTTTACTTAAAATGTGTTTCATTGAATTCAAAGTATTTTTTTTTTAGATCTAAAAACTCGCAAGCTAGTATTTAAAAGTGTGCTTACGAACAGTTCGAAAATTCGAAGGAAATATATAATTTTAAAAACCCTACTTTCATTATTTTTTATAGTTGGATGCGTTTTATTCCATTTCCATTTAAAAAAAATATAGTTAGCCTAGAATGAGAAAGACAGAATCTTACCATACATATAGGGAACTAGCCGTTACCCGCCCGCTTCGCTGGGTATTTCATGATGTTTTATAAATTTTACTGCTTATATATATGTATAATTATTGATATCTAAGTCCTAGCATTAAGAATTCGATTGAATTGAAAAATATACTTATACCTGTAACTGTCACCTGTTGATAAAAAAAAGGGCAGAACTCATCTAATTTGTATTTTCTAAAAATCTCTAAAATTGAAGTTTAGAATGATGTTTGCTCTTTCGTAACTCAAAAACCAAGTGGATCCCGCAAAACCAATTTTTGGTGGATCTCTACTCCGTAAATTGAACATGCAAGCCAAATTTCAAGTCTAAATCTAACAGAAAAAAGCAAAGTTTTACTATCAATATCCCGTAATCCCGTTGAGAAGCCGTTTTCCAAAATTACCGCTCTTAGCGGATTTCAATTCAACAAAAGAAAAAGGCAAACCAAATTTCATTATTATAGTCCTTGTAGCTCGAAAAAGTAATTTTTTTGTCAATACTTCCAGTGACCCCTGCAACCCCCCGAACTTGATTTGCTTAAATTTATTCTTAGTGGATCCCTATTCAACAAAAGAACATGCTTAACAAATTTCAAGTATATGGGTCTAACAATTAAAAACAGGAATTTTTT
>BMAO01039116.1:0-39728 GCA_019973975.1 Trichonephila clavata | reverse complement strand
TCTGGTATGCTTCATTCAGTTGCAGCATTGCTGAATCGGTTTATCACGATGCTCCTTCCTTTCTTTTAGGTTGTCAATTGTTCCGTCCAAGTGTTCTGTTTCTCTTTCATTTCACTGCAGTTGAAGTAGCGTCTGTGGAATAATATTCGGGATGGTTTAACAAATGGTCTAAGTCAATAAATGTGTGTTGTAGAAGATAATATGAGTTTCCTCCTTTTTCTTCTTTCTGGTGGCGGGGTTAAAATTAATGTGCACTTCCGAGGCGAAAGATCAATAAAAATGCTTATAATCTGTTTATTTCATTTTTATTTGCGAGATATGTTGCTTTTATTACAGTGGGAGGGAATACATATTTTTTGATAGAGTACAATATCAAGAAAGGTATATACCTGAAAAGAACCTGAAATTTTTTAATATTTGGTTGAAAAAATACTTTTCCCCAAAAAAGGGTTTGAATTTTTCGTAATACAAAATTGATGTTTTATCTATCAAACACTATTTTAGGTTAGTTTTAGTTAATGTAGAATACATTTAAAAACAAGATATCAATAATTGGCATGGCCAAGTAATTTTAGCGCGTTTTTCACATGTTGTATTTTACAATAATGCAACTAATGAACTTTTTACTAACAGAAAGTAGTGCACTGTACTAAAAAAAAATTAAAAAAGATTAAATTTAAATATGATTCGGCTCATCTAGGGCACAAATGCGATCAAATGCCGAAAACCCGAGGTCAATCGGTTGCTTTTTGGCTGAGAAAAAGGTACGACAAAATATGGAATGAAGACGAAGACAAAATTTACGTCCTAATAGCGCTTTTGTTCCACTACATGAAAAACGCGCTAATAAACTTAGTTTCAAATCAACACTATCAAACTGCATAAGATTGAACAATTATTCTCTTGAAACGCGAAACACAAATTATAAAGTAAGTTAAAATCTCTATTTTTGTATTTATTATTAGTAGTAGTAGAAGACGTAGTAATATATATTTTTTTTATTTTTTCTAACTCGAAGTTCTGTTTTCATTTGGCATATATTTATAAATTTGTTGGGTAGTTAAAAACGCAAAGCAGGAAATATATTATATTTTATGAGTTTATCTGATTATCATAACAATTTATGGTAGGTATTTAAAATGATAGGTATAATTTAAAACTACTGATGTTTTTAAATATTTTTTTCGTAAATACTTTCAGAATAGTCTTTTGACAAAATCTGTAATTAAAATGCTGTCTAAATGTTAAAGATATTTTTAATATATAAGGATATTCATCAAAAGATATGCACTAAGAAATATCGTCGTTGTCAAACTAATACGTACAAAAAAATAACTTTGAGATTTGAGATTTTGAGATATTTTAAATAGAAATATTCTGAATGATTCATATAGTATATTTTTTAATGATCACTGTTCACGGTATAATACTTAGAGTCATACAACAGTCTTTTTATACGAACATTTGGTTGGCAAACTAGTCATAATAATCAAAGTGTCAAAATCTGCAAAGAGTGCACATGCCACATATTGGTTTAACAACGACGATATGCATCAAAATATACGAATTTCGATTTAATTCCTTTTTGCTTGGATGTAGAATTGTTTTTGTTTCTTTTGTCTTATTTCTTGAACTTTATTTAGACTTTATGAATATTCTAGTAACTCACTTCCCTCGAAACGCAAATACTAATAACAAATGATGTAAGAGAAAGCCAGATGTAATTATAAAGTTCAATTAATTTTTTTAAAAAATCCTCACATATTCACAAGTTCTTAGAATCAGAAGTGATCTTGAAATATTTCTTGTGACATTTGAGAAAAATTTCTGTTAATGATCCAGATTTGTTTTCAATTAACTAATCTAAATGTGGATCAGAAAATGAAGAACGTTTGATAAACTAATTGATTTAACAAGCATAAAAACGTTAAATAGAAAGCTTTTATGAAAACATAGAAATTGTCTCTGTAACGATTCTACGTTATTATCCAATCTTATTTGACAAAAGGAGACTCCAATTTGAATGATTGCTGATTTTACTTTTGTTCGTAAAATTTCTTAAGCAGAAAAATCATGGTTTTTTCCCCTTAAGCTAAATTTAATCAATTTAGGAGTTACTTTGTAAAATTCAGCGGAATTCGTTTCTCAATTAACTTCCAAGTAAATGTTCAAGAATAACATCACATTAAGAGAAATCAGAGAAAAAACTAATTATTCCTTTCGTTTGAACAAGTGTATTTGCAACTCTTAAATTTTAAAATGAATGACAAAATAAGTTTTTATTCTAAGGATAGAGACGGCAAATGTAACATAGGACAACAAAAGGCTACCCTTGAGAGCAATTAAATTAATCAAAATCTAATTAATTACATGCACATGCGTTGTATCTCTATCAGAGTCGTTGACTATGTAAATGAATTGCATTTGTCCTTCATACTAACTCGACTCTATTAACATTTTTTTTATCTTTTCTTCGCTCTCTTTTCCTTTCTGATTGGATAAGAAAGTTTATTAAGGGGAAAACTAAAAGAATCTGTTCATTTGAGTTCTTAGTTGCTTAAATAAATTTTGTTGAAGGAACGAAAGCTCAATGGGAGATATATAACTGATACAAGGGAAAATCTCACAAATGATGCATTAAAGAACAGATATCTCCTATATAGTTCCGCACTAAAAAGTGATACCATCTTCTAGGGTCTGCAATGATAATAATTTTAATCCGCAGCCCTATTGGGAAAAAAAGAACAGGACGAGTCAGAAAAGAAATGACTGCGCAATTTTGATTATATTATTGTAAATAGTAGCTCGAAGCTATTTCTCAAGTAGTTTCTGTTCTGAAAAGTATACAAGAAATGGTTAAGAATTTTATTAATAAGGCAGACAAATTCCTAAGTGAATTATAGTAAGTCAAGATGAATTATTTTCACTTAAGCTTGTATAATTTACATATAAAATATACATTTACTTGTTCTAAGATCAAGTAGAATGTCGTAATATAGAATTTATTGTATCATTTACAATTTAGATTAATTAAAATGTATTACTATGAGCACATTTTTTTTTTAACTTACAATATTATCTTTACCCGGAAATAATGGAAAAACCATTTTGCTCGTATTAGTAGATATTAATTAAATTGTACTTTTTTAAAGACTTAGATATTTACTTAAACACTCATTTGTGTGGTTTATCTTCTTATGTGGTGTTAATTTATTCACTATACTAGTTATTAATATTTATAAAAATTTTATTGATTCAATTAGGGAGTGCAATATCGGACCAAATTTCAATACCTGTATTCAGTATTTATTAGATCTTAATACCGGGATACCGGTTTTAATAGCGGTAGTATGAATTTTAGAAAAAGAAAGAAAACACAGGTATATCTTTGTTTTATTTGAGAGAGTAAATATCGCAAAAAATGATTTGTAACTTATAACTTATAACAGTATGTAAAGAATCACAAAAAAAAGTGTTAATATCACTATTCAGTCTGTGGTACTATTACAAGTTTTTGAAATATGATCTTAAAAACATATTCCATCAATTGTACTGTCATTGAGCCTGGAACGTAATTTTGTGCAAAAAATTACCAGCTGTCATAAGCGCTTCTTTGGCATCTACGCTAGTCGGTGGTGCTGTTAGCAATACACGATATACTTTTTCCAAGTATTTATCTTTAAATCTCTCATCTTCAGATAAATCGATTTCTTGTCGAATGGTTTTGGATATAGCTAATTTCTGTATTGTATTTTGGTTTGTTGAAATTTTTTTAGCTACGCTAATTCTAATTTTTGTTCAAGAGGCAATTCCTTTTCATTATCGACATTAGTATCAGCATTTTCGCGATAAATGTACCACATTCTTCTGAAAATAAATAGGTTTGTGGGTAAAAAATTTTAAGAAAATTTACTATAAACTTGATCAAACTTGAATTAATTAGTGTATTTTCTTCTTTTTCACTTTAATTTTTAAAATCATTATAATTATGTAAAATATTATAATTATATTCACGATCCCTGAACATTAAAAGAGATAATTTGAAAACTTTTTAGTAAATACCAAAAACCGATATTTAAATTTGTAAATACCGGTATTACAAAATTGTACACATGACTCAAAATATCGGTATTCAGTATCCCGATATTGCAATTCCTGGATACAATTTATGCATATATGTAAAAATATTAACCTCTCTATCTTAACAAAGGTCCAAATGAATATTCATCATTACAGTTGTAACTCGGAGAAGCATATTTTAATGAAATTTGTAGACATTTTGAAAATAAATTATCGTGTGATTCCAAGTTAAGTAAATGTGAAATTCTTCCTAATATATAATTAGTAAATATATTATTAAACATCTCAAATCATTTCTTTTAAAATGCATCTTTTAATAAAAAATTAAAAACTAATGTTTTTGAATTTATTTTTACTTAATACACACACACACACACAACACACATATATATATATATATAAAAAATATATATATATATATATATATAATATATATATATATATATATATAATATATATATAAATTTTGCATCAAGGAAATTATCTTTTACAAAGTTTCAAGGTAAATACGTGACTAAATGGCTGAGCTATGTTTGAATTATTTTAAATTATTATATTTTGACTCTTCTATTATTACAATAACTACATAGAAAGAGTATATTTATTATATTGAACTCAATAATTATACAAAAAAGTACAATTCTTAATAAAAGTGCAACAAAAATATTCTTGTCCATTTTTTTAAGAACTCGTTTGATGTTGCTATTCTTTTTTTCAATTATCTTTTAATCGATCTTAAGATTGAAAGTGCAAAACTAAAATAGTATTGCGTGACTTGGCTTCAAATTTACTTTTTACAATAAGAAGGGGAAAAAAAGATGCTTTTACACTACTAAAAAATAAAGATCTGAAGAAAACAATAAAAAGTTATAAAAATAATCTTACAGAAGGAGTAAAAGTATTCTTTGTTTCTAGTGTATGTTTAAATAATAAAGAAATTATGAAATAAATTGTTTCTTTTCAATCTTGATTAAGACATAACCAAAAGAAATAATAATGTTTGGCAGTGTTACAAAGTGAACATACATTTGCGATTCAGATAAAAAAAAATATTTTATTTATGTTGTACCATTAACTTCTAAAAAAATATTGCTCTTTTTTGTCAAACCCATCCGTACTTCCTTTCATTTTTTTATGTTTTTCATTGATTTACAAAGAGCATAAAATAATGAGAGAAACAAAAAGATAATAATTTTCTTAATGTGTTCCTTATTTCACTCATTTTCTTTTTTATTTGCATAATACTTTATTTCTCAACTCTCTTGATAAAGGCTTCAAATAAAAAAAAAAACGTTATTTGTTAAACCATAACGTCCATATAAAAGAAATGGAAGACATTTCGTTTGCTTGCAAAAATGTTTTAATTATTATTTTTATGATTTCCAAGCCATGAATTGAATTTTCATTATAATAACTAGATAATTTTAAATCTAAAAAAAGTCTTTTAAACACACACAAAATAAATGGTGTCGAATAGAAAAGAAATGCATGATAAAGCCTTAATATACACATTTGAAATATTATTTATGCTAATGTACATTCAGCGTAATTTATTGGTATTGACTTCATGAAAAAATACTGTATCAGCAAACTCTTACAAAGGTAATTGCCATGTGTCGCAAGTTGACGATAAAACAAAAATTTCATTCAACTTCTACCTAAAAAAAGAGTTTTGAGTCCCTTAAATTATTCAGGAAATGTACAACCCAGAAAACAAAAAAGGACAGCGGAAGAATTTAAGTTTGCAGAAGCAAGTTTCACTTGTAGAAATTAAAGTTGGTCTCAAAACAAAAATGTTTTTTTTTCTCACTCTTAGCGTATTCATTCTACCTTGAAACACAAACTTAATATGAGAATGAAAACACTATAAAACATAACATTTATGAAGCGAGAAACATAGATGCGATGAAAAGGAAAGAAAAAAAGTAAAAATGGATAAACAATATGGAATAGGCAGTTTTTCTTTCTTCTTCACTGCTTACCCGGATCAAACGTTGTGTGTGAGCAGTTATTTAGTTGAGAGCTGAAAATGACATTTTTTCATTTTCTCTTTTTACTTTTATTCTTTCTTTTATTTCCACGTTTGGGTAAGGAAAGAGAATAAGAGAAAGCATACTTCAGGTTGTAGCATTCTTAGTTATCGAGACCTCGTGACTTCTCTAAAGGATTTCTTTCCATTTTTTATATCTATAGAACACATTTTCGTTCCTTGTTGGAAAGAAAAATAAAGGGTTTAGATTGATGTTATTCCAAAGAAAAATGTTTAAACAAAAGAATGGTCAATGTATTGCGTGCTCTTCAAACCATTTTTTTTTCCATCTCGAATATAAATGCATCTTTAGATTGTCAGAATCATAAAAATGAATGCATTTATAAAAAATAAACAAAACTCCACAGATTTTGAATTTCAGCGAAATGAAGCTTTCAAGACTGTCGAAATATACTTTGGTTCTAATGTCGAACTTTTGTCAGCAGTTTTTAGCTCTTTTTAAACTGTCAAATAAATATTTTTCACAAGCACTTAAGAAAGAATGTTCTAAACACACTTTAACAAAACCTAAATAATGAACAGCAGATTAGCGTCTCATAAAGGAAATGCAAGAAAGAAAAATGTGTGAGCAAAGATGCAAACTTATATGTATATATACACACACTTTGAATGGATTGAAGAGATAAAATCGGAATTAAAGCTTTATTTTATACTTATTTTATTAAAGATTATTGTAATTGCTAAGCCTGTAACTTAATTCTAAACAGTAGCAAAACAGAACAATTCATATAAAAATAAAAGCAGTTAAATATGTGCACATGTGGCGTTTTCACTTGAATTAAACTCGTTACTGGTACATCTTAGCGGATGAAATGACACATTCTGTTACCGCTGTTCCATATTTTATTAAGTAACACATAAAGTGACAAGCCGAATAGCAGCAATATAAACACAAACAGGCAAAAGCAATGGATTAAAGTGTTTTTATTTACAATCCCGAGATGTCAGCTTTTATACCTTGCCCAACCGAAGGCTTTGAGAATCATATGATTTACGTTAGTCAATGCCGTGATTGGTCAGACTAAGTGGATGATGCAGTATTGCATTATCCTATTCTTAAATGTGTCAAAGTGGATATTTCCTGTTAGGTGAGTTAACTAAACAATTTATTATCAATAATAATATAATTATAATTCTTCAAGATTATTCACACACAAAGGCATTTTTTTCTTTTTCTTCATTTTCTTCTCCATAAGCTCTTTTCTTTGTGCTGATGAGAGTTTCCTCATCAGGAAGTAGATAATCCGTTTGAATATATTCCATCACATCAGCAGCATCCGCAACCAGTCCAAGTCTAAATCATGTCAAAATTCCACAACGTGTACAGATTTTCGTTCCTAATTCATTATAAATGGATTAAGGAATGCAATTATGTATAATAATTTTAAAATAGAAGAAATCACGTGACATGAATCGGTTAGCAAGAATAACCAATGAGCACGCGATGAAATAAAAATATTAAAAGTAAGTTATCTCTGTCTTTGTGGGCTACATCGGTCACGAATCCCTGCTCTCGTTGGTCAAATTCTTACGGGATGATAAGTACTCGCATTAATGTTGACCTTGACTGATCAAAATCATTACTTTTGGCGATATTTTTTTTGGAGGGAAAGTTTTGGTGATAAGTTCTTTAAAACCTCATAACAGTGGATCAATTTTGAAATACATATAACACAATTTTAAAATTCATATTACTCAAATTACCATAGACTATAGCTTGGGACCCCACTGAATGAAGCTGCGCTAAGCGAGGTATTCTTGTACTTCAAAAAATAAGAATATATTGTATTTAATTTTTCTTTTTTTAGATAATCCAAAACCACAGTTAAAATTTAAAACCCAATTTTTTTAAAAAAGCTTCTATTAACTAAAGGAAATTTTTAAAAATTTGCAAAGAATGTGATTTTTTAATTAGCAATTTAAAATTTATAATTTTCTAATAAAGGTACTTACGTACTATCGCACCAATGCCAAAGTTTAAGATAACTTGCCAAGCTGGAAACCCAGATTTCGCTTGCGTCGTACTCGCTGAATGTTTAACCATAAGTTTTGTTTCATACAATATAGCCAATACGGCAGTGACAATACGCAAGTACCAAAGTAAAACCATTAGAATAAAAATTAAATATTCCAAATATTCTGTAAATGTAAGAAATATTTTATGTATTTTTGTAAATATTTAGCCAGTTGAGACCCTGAAATTTTTTAAATAAATGCATTTGCTTTTGAAGAAAACTGTTTGATCAAATATTAAAATTATTAAAAGCATAGAACCTATTAAATAACACATTTTTCATAACTAAATACCAGTGTCTGGTACAAATATATTCGAGGGAAACACGAAGTCTGCGTAAGACAATAGATCTTTCATTACCTGTTTTATTTTATTCATGAAAAGTTTAATTCGTATTTTCTTATTCGTATATTGATAATAATATGCGATTACAAGTTGTGATTTATTAAGAATACCTCTAAACATTAAATTGCAATTTTCTATAGTTTTAATTATACGAGCCTTTATCGAAGCGTGCATAACTTATACAATAAAACTGTAGCTTATATAAAAACCAAATTAGATAGTGTTTGATTTTTTAAAAATGCCATATGTGTAATTTTCTTGGCTTGAACGTAATATTTTTATTTTTAAAACATTTCATGAAATAATATTCTTAAAAATATTATAGCTATCTTATTCGAACATAGTTATATTATTCGAATATATTCTTTGTTATTTTAAATTTTAATCTTCTCTTAAACTTCTATTCTCTCCAATTATTTGCGTAAGATTTATTACTTTTATAAACTGTTTATTGGTCTCATATATACTGAGTAAAATAAAATAAAATTCATTTTTTTAAAATTATCGCATGTTATGGAATTTTCTTACATCGTAACTACAAAACTGTAACATATCTTTAAGAAAAATCAGTAAATAAATTTTTTAAGGGGACATGATACGATTTACAGAAAATTTTTTAATTTAATAATTTTAATAGTTTTTTTGGTTGCCTCCTATATGTATGCATGATGTAAAACAGATTTTGTGCTCAAAATTTCATAAAAAGCTAACCATTTAGTTTTTTAAGCGAAAAACTTGAAATTTATGAAGTGATTTTAAACTGCTACTCCTCCTACAAAAATTGATGTAGAGATATGAAATTTGGTTCAAGTACCTCATTCTTAGTGTAACAAAAATTAGTGTGGGTTTTGCGATAACATAGTTAGTATTTGTACAATACTTCTTTTTATGAAAGCTTACTGAAAAGTCCTTAAAAAATGTGTTAATTCTAAATTCATTATTTTTTTTAAAAAATAAGTATTTCTTTGATTGAAAAACGCATACCAACTTTTATTCCATGTACTATTAGCAACAAGTGAAAAAAAAACTTCCAAGTATTAGGCACAATTGAAAAAAAACCTTAGCATTTTAAATAAAGACAAACTAGTTATTTTATCTTTCCGAGATAAATCAGTTTAAAGTTTTGATTTGCCATTGGGATGAAAATAAAAACAAACGTAAAAGTTATCACAATTCTGCGCTTTTTAAGCTTAGAGCTTTCAAATTTTCTGAGTTTGTAGAAAAGTATATAAAACATAATTTAGGCTAAGAAAATTAAATTCGATTTTTTGACCGATTTTTGACAATTGAATCGTATTGTGTTCCCCTCAAAAACCCACTTACGAGCTCTTCTTCAACTAGATGAAAGCAATTGCATTTTAAAGAACAACAACACAAAAATCTGAACCAAATATATACAGTCGAAAAAACAAAAACATCCCATTAGAGTAAATTTGTAATTATACGTTTACTTCGAATTAGCATATTTCTCACATTATGGAAACCGCCACAACGTCAGCACGAAACCTTAAAATTGTATCAACATTATTTATCTCTTCACAAATCTTTTTTTTTTAATTTTACTTTTTTCAGTTGTTTATCTGAATATTTTCTACTTCATCGCCAAAATTTCCCCAAATTTGGCGACAAAGAAATATGAAAGAATGGAACATTCTAGGATGCTCTCCTGTCTGTACGCACAAAACCATTAAAATATACTGCACATCGACGATCGTTACGAATTGCGCCAATTATAGTGCCATTGAACGCTTGCAAAATTAGTATCGGAAAGAGGAAAAGCCGATAGGAGTTCAATTTAAAATCCCGAGCTAATAGCCGAGGAACTCGTTTCCACCAATGCGAACACCAGGATCGATCTGTATGAGATGCCAAGCACCTGATGTGTTTCCAAATTTGGAGTGAGGTCGGATTATTTGACTCGAAATGATTGTTTTTGTTTGCATTTCGTTGGTACAGTTTGGACCACAAGAACCTTTCCCTAGACACTAATAAAATTATCGATACGAGTACACATTCGCAGAGTATGGAATAGCGGACGCTAAATATAATCGCAAAGGCTTTGACCTTTATGTTCGAATGAAATGACAAGATTGGAATGAATGGCAGAAAGAGATTGGAACATTTTTGGAATATAATTTTATGGAGGTTCGCATCGTGCATTGTAAGGTAATTACGCATCGATTTCTCGATGGAACCTTAACCGATGGAGAATTTCATAAATTTGGCGATACCCTTTGAAAGTCGAACTGCTGATATTTTAAATGACGGGTTTGTCCTATTAAGAGTTATGTTCATATTTTTCTGAATTTTATTTTTAAAAAATATTGTATGTACATTTGTAACTTTACGATGACCTCAAAAATATAATCAATCATTTTATAATTAATTTCCATTTCAATTACTTAAGTAAATTTAATGTATAAAGTAAAATTTCCATGTGTGCCTAATTTGGTCTACACCAGAGCCTGATGCAGTAATAATGACTGTTTTCGAAAATGTATTACTACAATGAAAATTTTAACTTTAAGCTCTTATTGGTTGACAAAAATGAGTTTTCTTTTACCTGTAGCATGATGTATTATTATTCTTTATATATTATTAGGAATCAAGAAATAATCAAAAATGAAATAAATTTTCACATACGGGTAAGGCTATTAATTATAAGGTCAATTTTCTGTCCCCTAAAGACTTCCAAACCAACTCTTTTAATTGGTTTACTTCTGTTATGGTTTGAAGCAAAAATACTTTAGATATTGACGTTAGTTTCCGTAACAAATTCCTTTATTTCTTTTATAATACAGGGTGCTCCAAAATTCATGGTACAAACTTTAAGGTTAGGTTCAGCACATTGCAACAATCATTTATTGTACAGGAGAGTATAGGCGCAAGTGACGGGGTCAGGTCCAAACACAAAAAATAAGAGACGAAAGGAAAGAACAAAGTGTTTATTAAAAGCGTCATTGACAAGTGTAAGGTTTACAGTAACTCTTCATAACTGTTTAGCACATGAGCTATGAAGTCCAGCTGCTGCGCACATTGCTTTACCACCCACTGGCAGTCGGGGAAGATATTCTGATGGATTTAAAGCTTGTATTCGCTGAAAATGGAAGAAGTGTAAGCGATTTTCGTTTAACACTCTTCAAACGGTCTTATGACTAACATTTACGTGATCACCAACAGCTCTCGTACTTGACTCGGGTCTATCAGCCACAACGTTCAAGATGCTTTCTGTGAGGCTTAGACTGCGTACAGCTTTTCGTCCATCAGCATCATGTCTGGTGATGTGGAACGAACGTGTTTCAAGTAGGTTGACGATATAACAGCTGAAAAATTATGTGATCCGTCATTCGTTGGTCAGAAAACTACACGTGATACATTCATAGCGTAGCTATGCTATTACCATTTGCACGGCCTTACGTGAAATGCATGTCTGCATTTTCGGCACATTAAGGTTTCCCATCGTAGACGTTAGCACAATAGCAAATAGTGCTTTCCTCTACTCAGATGTTAAATGGTATCTAGACATTTACTGCCTCCTACCAGCAGAGCAACTAACCGATGTAACTCAAATTCTCTTTTCTTTTATTTACCATATTTGTATCTCACGGCATCACTTGCATCCGCGTACATTCCTATACAATCAATGATTGTTACAACGTTTTGTATCTACCCTTAAAGTTTATACCATGAATTTGGGACCACCCTGTATTGCATACATTTCATCTGCTCATATTATTGTATTTGCGTATTATATCTATATTAGCTCTATGTTTAAGCTGCCCATCAAAACCTGATTTTTTATAGGCCAGTCTACTCCTTATAACAACAATATATTTAAAATAATTATTAAAAAGTATATAATAATTATTTTTATCAAACTATTTGTACTATGCATTACTATATCATCCATTAATATTTTTTTACTTGTGGAAATGTAGTTAAAATTTTACATAAATTCACTAAACTCTGAGAACGAATTATATATTTAAATCGTCTTACCATATTTTTGTGTGTCTCATCCAGCAAGTATGTTCTGGCAACGGTTACCTAGTGATCAAGTTAATGGACATTTGGTAAGCGTGTCAGGAATTCGAACCTTGTACCGCTGAAGACTCACCGTGTAAGGGGGCGAAGCACGTTAAATCTGTCAATGCTCAAACGTCCTCACTTTGGTTTGGAAGATAGGAGAGGTAGGTGTCAGCTCAGAGATGTCATCCTCGTCGTTTGACCATGGTTCAAAGCTACGAGGTTCGTCGCCAAAAGCCCTCAAGTAACTGAATAGCGTGCGGCGTTAATATTCACTCCCTCACTCACCAAGCACGTATGTTTGGAAATTACTAAAATTAGCTTACTGAAACATTAAACTTTATTTATTTAGTTGTATTTATCCTTAAGCATCCCTTTTTTCAAAATGATTTATTTGTTTTAATTAAATTAAAAATTCACAAGAATGTCCAAAATTAGCTTTAAGGTAAGGGACGACTGCGACGAGGAAAAATTAACTTTTTTATTTCAAATTTAAATGGTTCTCATTTACTTAAATTAAAAACAATGGAAATAAAACTTTTACATTGAATTATCCGTATATTTATGCACCTGTTAATGGAAAAAAATTCCATTTTAAGTTACAAATAAATTTGTATGAGCAATAAATATTCAATATTTATTTTATTACCTTTTATTACCTATTTTTATAAATGCCTTTTATTACCAGGCATGCCTTTTATTACCTTTAGGCACACTTTGCATAAAATTCACAGCATATCTAGATATAAAGAGTTTTTGCAAACGTAACAATCCATAAAACAAATTAAATGAAATTTAAAAAAATAAATTTATTAAAATTTTTAAGAAATAATAAATTTAGTTATTTAAATTTCCTTTATATTTTATGAAAAAATTGTGCTGTATCTAAAATTTGGGAAAATTCATTCGAAAAAAAAATGATTCACTTTGTTGAAAATTTGTGAATCATAACATGCAAAATATCAGCATAATAGGTTAAGTATATTTTTTAGAAAAGTGTACCGGAATCACCACAAAATTCATTTTGAGAAAATTGCAAATAAAGTTATTTTCATCTATGATTTGTAAAATAATATTTTTTTAATGCAATATAAAGCCATATTATAATTGATTGGATTTTTTTGTATCATTTATCAGTTTTTAAATTGTAACTTTAAAATTCTAGATTATTTAGAAGTCTTCCTATTTACTATTCCCCTACTTCATGAGCACGTGCAATGAACGAATCATACTTTTTTCCATTTAAAATACCAAAGTTTTATACCTATAAGTTTTATTATTTGTACTTCACTTTAAACATCATCATTATAGGATATTACTGAAATCCTTGCACATATTTTTATTGTTATAAAAGTACACAAAGAAAATGTCTTTGATGAATTAAAAAAGTTAATTTGATGTCTAATTTTTAAATGGAACTCTGTTTTTAAAAAAATTATAACATAATAATCTCTATTTTTGCACTCATATATACAAATATTTATTTATTTTAAATTAAAACCAACAGTTATAAGCATAAAGAGTTATCCATGAGTATTCAAATGTTAAAGCAGTTCGGAAAAACGAAATGTCTATTTTATTAGCTGTGTATTTATAATTTAGAATAATCCTCAATATCCACTTTGTACTATATCCACTTGATTTATATATATCATGTAAGAACAACACTGAGTATTTATAAATGCAAAAATAGAGATAATTACCATTTCAAAAAGCAAAATTTTATTTTAAAATTTTGTAAATAATTATTTAAATTTTCCGTAAATTTTTCACAAAATATGTAGAATTTTCAATAAATTTGAACATATAATACAGAAAAATTACATTCTTTTATAGAACAATTAGTTTTTTACAATACATATTATATACAAAATGGATTTTGAGGAAATTTTACCTAAATCATAGTTACATCATATTTGTTTACAATTTTAAAATTCAATTTTCTAGCGTTGTATTTATCGAATTCTCATAAATAATGCATCTATGGATTCAGCAAAGTGTCCACTATTTCTTAAAAGTAAAATGAAAAATTGCAAAACCTGAAGCACTTTCACGTTCCAGTTATCTTAACATTTGAGGTATGTTTAAGATTTAGAGGATGTTTAATAGATACCGAAAGATTAATTCTTCCTGGTGAATAAATGTTCTTCGTGATTGAAAAAAAAAATTCACACCTGGAACATGTGCTCCAGGCAAATGCATTGCGAACTCGACTACTTTAGAAGTATTGATGCGTGGAATATAAATCTTTTAGTACACTACAAAAATGGCTTTAACTTTTTCTTCAATGATATCCACACAGTACTTTTTTACAACTTGGATTACAAACCTAACTTTTAGTTTTGAATTAACTAGTTCAACAATGTACGTTCATATCAAATAGATCTCATCAATATTTAGGAATATTTTATAGTTTAACAAACAACTTGTGCATTGTCTTATTGTGTGTTGCCAAATGACTAAATAAAAAGCTGTGACCAGATCTATAGCCATGTCCTTGGCCAAAATCGACGTTAGCACTTGCTCCAAGGTAAATTTTTGACCATGGTAGCCCAGTGGTCATAGTCAAGAACTCATGGCCGGAATGTCATGATTTTCAAGCTCTAGAGCCATTGAAGACCTGAGTGTAGAGTGTCTGATGAACATTAAATCTGTTCGTGGCTCAAAGTGCTCATGTTAGCTGGGAATGGAAATTTGGAGATTGAAGTACCAGCTCAGGCGTCGTTCTTGTGTCACGACCGTGGTTTAAAATTTCGGAGTCCGGAGGCAACAACCTTCGTATCAATTAACAGTGCAAAGTAAATGAATATTCACTCACCCAAGGTAAGCTGAGTGATGCAGGGCTGTAAGAGAATGTTTACAAGCACTATGTTAAACATATAGGTATGAAAATTCGAAAAAAAAATCCATGTCAGTCATAAAATTTTCAAAACACTAGTCATTTTTAACTTCTGTGGCATTATTTCAGACAGAACTAATAAATCAGGACTGTTCGGACTAATCCCGGTGCTATTGTACACCTATATACAAAGTACCTTAAAAAGAAAATAAATTAAAAATGTAACCAGTCATGAATCATATTAGTGAACAGGCATATAGACGTATAAATAGGATTTTTCACCAAATGAAATGAAGCGATTAGCCTAGTACCTGATAACAATTTATAACACAGTTTTCAAAAATTTATGTCGTTGTATCAATTATTTTAAATCTAACGGATTTGCTCATAAATCTATGTATAAAAAAATGGATGTTTGTATATATGACCTCACATCACTTCAACTCCGTTTAACCGATCGCTATAAAAACTGGCATGTGTATGTATTTTTTTGTGGAGAAGGTTTTTTGTGCTATCCTCTTTGTTGCAGCTTCCCACCAGGTGGCGCTACAGCACATCAACTTCTGCACCGTTCAATCAATCGCTGAGTTGCTAACATGGTCACAACAAATGATGCCAACTTGGCTTTATCGCCAAAATTTCACTATATTTCCATTGAATCGCTATTATAATCTACGGAACGGCGTTTCTTGCAAATATTTCAAATTTGACATAAAATAAATACAACAGAAAGTAATATTAACTTATTACAAACCAGATATAAATTATATAAACTATTTTAAGCATTCATTATACAAAATTTGTAACAATATGTTACTTTTGCAAATCAGAGATCAGCTTAGGAAGGTGTTTCCAAAAATTAACCCACTATAGAGTTACGTGGGCGTTATAAATAAAACAATAATTCATTTTATCAGCTATTATACCTACAGACTTAAAATTTAACAAATATGATTTTTAGCTTGTTTTGTTGTTTAATTTGCAATTCACGTAAAAATAACTCATTAAAAAAGTATTTATTCTTCAATCTGTTTTGTTTAATTTTTCAATTCACCCGTGCAAGAAACGGATATACCAGCTAGTATTGAATATATACAAAAAAATAACAAATATTATTGCTTCAAAAAAGTAAAGTTTAATGAACTATATCCATCTACTTCTCGATGCTATTATATTAAATAATGTGACAATGTAAAAAAAATACAATTTCTCTCGTTTTTATGAATACATTTCGAAGTTTGATTGATGAAAAAGTTGTTTTTGTGCACATGTTTTGCACTTTATAATGTTCTAATTATAATGTATAAATCAGTAAATAATATGGATTGAATTTCAACAAGTAACACTATATACATTCAGATTACACTTTACCATTCAAACAATAGTCCAATTTGGAAGTCTGTACAGTTTCTAAGTTAAATAGAAATGCTCATCAATGTCATATACTAACTATCTAACCTGAAATTACACATAATGCTACACAATTAATGCAACATCAAAGATGACACATGTACTTGGAATAGGATTTGAAAGCGTGTTAACTGGATACAATTATATATATTAAACTAAGTATGAATTCAGGCGCGTTATATATCAATGATCTCTATAATTAGTAGTTAATTGTATAATTGGTAGTTTAGAACTCATTCTGAAAATTTGTAGCTAATTGCTAAAAATTATATACAAGCTCAAAGTCATAAGACAATATCAAATGAAACTAAATTCTGTATATTTTTAACAAATTAGACAAGTATTTGGTATTTGATAGTTTCAGTTAAGTGAATGAATTTATTCAATACTTAATCTGACAAAATTCATCATCAAGCATTCATGTTATGTTTCTTCAGAGAAAAACAACTAATTTTCTATGTATTTAAAATTAACCGAAACACCAATAATATAACTTTAAGAAAAACTATTATGTTTATGTGAAAGTCTAATTTAATTTGAAGCATTATTTAAATATGTAATTTTGCTTGAAAGTAAAGAAGTTTTTTTAAAAAAAAATCTGTTATGCAACTACTCTATGGTTAGAATTGTACAATAGACTTCAAATATATCACTTTATAGTATTAGGGGGAATCCAATTATTATGATAACTGCTATAGAACGGTTCTCCGGTCAAAGGCTCCAGAAGAGAAATGAAATAGGCTGTGTATTGAACGTATGTAAGATATGTAATAAACGTTAAATTTGTTTGTTTTTGTCTAATACTGTTAATTCTTTCTTTTGTATGTACTTTCTGTTTTCTTGCAATTGATTTTGAATCCCACCACTAAAGTGTTAAAATTAGACTGAATATAAAATCTAGTATTCTTCAAAGTTATAGAAAATTTTAAGCATATTTTCAATAAAATATTTTATTTTTAATTTATTAATAATTTACTTGATAATTCTTTTCTTTTGTGATATAATAAACATGTATTTTTAAAGAATTATAATTATATATTTTGAAAAACTATTAAATTATTAATGAAGTGAATATAGAGCTATTATTCACTATTCACTTTACAAAACACTTAATTACGCATCAACATTAATGCATTAGGTTTCTCTTATATAATGTGCTAATGCATGCAGTATATATATTTATTTATAAAAGAAAACGGAGCACTATTTTGAAGCTTAATACACAAAGTTATATTCAAATATTTCTATCAATTCCGCACAACGAGCTCAGTTAAAAACATTTTGTCGCATGAATGCATTTTATTTTTGCGCACGTACACACAAATACAAATGGGCTCAATTCCTGACGGTCACATGATAAAGACAAACACGTGTCATCCTTTGAATTCAAAACAGACATCAAACTAATTGTACTTTTTGCTCTATTTGTAAAACTTGCATAAAATTTTAAATTTTATAACTGGGTAAAAATGTTCAAATGTTATAAAAAATAAATTTCTTCAAAGGATTTTAAAATTATATATATATAAAAATCTTATTGTGTATGCATGTATTTTCAAATTAAATGCATTTTTTTATCTATGTGCATTATTGTTGTTGACCAATTTGGATTTTTAAGTAAAATATTTTGAAAAGATCAAAAGCTGACATCACACAAGGAAGCGCATGAACTGATTAGCTGGAAACACATGATTGCTTTTATCGTGTGACTATGATGTCCCGTGAGAATTTGAACTTATTGATTAAAAACAGGAGGTAATCATTATGTTGTGACGGTGACGTCACATGAATTGAGCTCATTGAGAGTTCCCTGGAAAATAAAATAAAAACTAAAATTATACAAAACAAGTGAAAAAAGATCAAAAAATTAATTTTATTGAAACTGTTTATGAAATGGTGTAAATTTCTAAGTAATTTTTTTTAAAAAAAGAGTTACATGTTTAATATTATTTATATAGAAAATAATAGATAATTTTCGTAAAATACTAAAATATATTATAAAAGTACGCATCTCTTCTGATATATTAAAAGCTGCTACTCTAACTTTTCCATAGAAATATTTTCCTTAAAAACTGTTTTCTACAAAATTTTATATTCATAAACTTTTACTTGAATATGTAAATTTTTTGCTAAAAATTCATTGCTTTGGACGATATATAGTACGTTACGTTATAATATTTCTTTTCTATACATCTTAAATATTTCAGTAGGATTCATGAGATAAATTTTAGTTGAATATTCAATCTCTTTTTTTATTTAATATTATTGGAATAATTTAACATAAATATGAACAGTAAATGTTGATCTAACTATGTTTGTATTTGATAAATATTTTATAACATCTGATTCTAAATTTGATAAATTGTTTTAATTTTTGAGGAACAATATTCCCTGTTCTTCTGTATTAGTATTAAAATATATGGTGAAAAACAATACAACATTTCCCTAGCATACATTAAACAAAATACAGTATTTTTCTCTAACAAAAACTGTATTTTGCTTAATGTGTTCTATTCCTTGCGACACAAAACAGACTGTACTGTTTCCGAATACATGTAGTGCATGTTTTTTGTTCAATCTTTTCTCGCAATTGTACTCCATTTTGGAATATGTTTCCCATTTAAAAAGAAATTATTTTAACTTTATTTGACACACATTTGATTAATTTTATACTATGGCGATTGGATTTAATACTTTAAAAGGAGTTTAGAAATTATACAGAAATAGAAAATAATAAAGACGTAGTTGATGCACAAAAAACTTAGCGATTATATCAAATTGAGCATGTTAATGTAGTAAATAATCTAAGTAACCTCGTCAACCAATCGTTAAAATAAAATCCAATGTAACTTAATTGTATTATAAAAACATGATCTTTTCTTAATTGCATTACCTCAATTTCTTTTTCTGTAAATGTAATTCACTGTCTTTTTTCTTTCACCAATATGTAATTAAACCATAATCTTCCAATTCTATTCATCTATGAGGAAAAAAGCTTCAAAGCAATTTCAAATATTCATTCGAGATTTACGATGGCTTTCTCAATAGATTCCATTAGCCAATCTATTTATTTAATTTGCTTTGATTCAATTTAGTAATACGAGAATAGGAATGCTCAAAATATTCATAGTAACTTCATTTAAAAGTCCGTTCACACTACTTTGATCCTATTGACTATAATCCCATTGAGTTCACATAAATAAAAAAAATAAGTCGGTATAAAATGGAAAATCAATGAAATGTTTTTTTAAATGTTGTTTCAACTAATTACTAGTCAATATAGTTGGGGATTATCTATGTTTAATTTAATGTTTCTTAAAAGAAAAGCAAGCCTCATCTTATTGTTTGTTTGTTGTTGTTGGGTTTATTTTGAATGAATTAGGTGCGTTTCATTTAGAGAAGAGAGTAGTATTTAAGTTTAAAAATTTGTGTTAAATTTATGTCTATAATTTATAATTTATAATGTATAAATTTTAAAATGTATAATTATATATACAATTGTAATTAAATCTTTATAACACTTTGCTGTTATAATAATAGTACAAATGTATAAATATGTGTATAATATAAAAATAATGTGTAAAATTTAGGAAAGTGTAAAAAAAGGAAGAATTAAACTATTCCCTTAAATATTTCAATTTTTAATGCCTATAAGTTGTGTGTATTTCATTAATATTCTACTAATGATTTTAACAATGGTGGACTACGACAGAATTAGGAATTTTATTTTTTTTTTTTTCCTACAAAATAACTTGTTTAAATTCCTAAAAGTACTTTTTTTCTCCTTTCATTTTTTATACTAGATTATATATGCTTACGCGTGTATTACGATTTCACATGAATTAAAATATTTTACTGTGTTAATCTTCATCTTGTTACAATTGTTGAAAGGTTTGGGAAACATTTTGGTATTTTATGTCGACATTTAATTTTCCTCTCGTATAAAAGACGAAACGAAATAAAACATCATGAGAACATAGGATAGTACACAAAAATGTTTTTGTTCAATCCAGAGATCTCAGCTTTTATAACTTCCTCAGCTGGAAGTTTTGACAATAATATAATTTCCGTTGCTGAATAGCTTGATTGATCAGAACAATTGAACAATGCAATATTGCATCTTTTTATTTTGAAATACACCTATATGGAAGATGTTAAGTGATAAAATTGTGCGTATTCCTGTCAATCTGGTAAACTTAAAAATCTACTAATCACGCAATGACTTGGAGGGTTCCAGATCATCATGAGTTAAGCAAATTCACTCGACAGAACGTTTATATGTTGAATCAGCGCATACATTTGCTCTCTATGTCCGAAATGAATAACACCTTAAAATGTCGTTTAAATATTTATAAATGTTTTAAGCAATTTTTGAAAGTTTAAATATTGATCTGAATGTGCAAATATTTATGACGGTATTTTTAAGAATCTAAAAAATTTTTATCCTTTTTCTCAAAAATAGTTTTATTAAAAAAATTCTCTCAATAAAAAAAATTACGTAATTGTACTCAAATGTGGCTACAATTCGTAAAGACCTTCACTACTTACATTTATTTTTCATTTGCATCCGCGTTCCATTGAATTTGGGCAATTACAGATTTTTAAAATGTATTCACCAGCTCAGGATGAAAAATATTCTGATCTCGCATTGGGAATATATTATTCTACACAAATACCAAAATTTGAAATATAGCAAATTTCATGGAATATTAACTTTATTGCTTGTTTTAAATCTTAAATTGAGCATCAAAAACTCCTAAATTGCTTTTATATGTAACAGTTTTTTGGGGGAAAACATAGATTTTCTTTATTGAACATTTATTATTTCGTGTGTCACCTATTTCACAAATTCTAAGGAATATGGTGATAATACTAAAGAGTAATGGTTTTCCTCTTATCCAAAAATACTAAGCTTAAAAATTTCATCACTTCATTTTAATCTTAAGGCACCCGTAGTGTGTCTGTATAAATTACAATGTCTTCACAGTATTGAACATAAATTTTATGATAAGCTGTCATCGAATGGCTGGCGTTAAGAAGTTTACAAAAGATAAAAAATGACTAATATTATATTAAGTGTATTTATTTTGTAGAAAATGAGCGCCGTTAATTAATGGATTTAACGCCGAATAAAACAGTATGTATCCTCATAAAAATAAGTTTGAAATTGCTCCTTTCATTTCAGCATGGATTTAAAAAAGATATTTATGGGATTGATTATAATTCATAAATTTCAGTGGCATTACTGTTAGTCATCCAAACATATTTAAAAATAATCTCGATAGATTTTTTTTTTTAAAAAAAAGAATACAAAATACTTTTTCTGAAAGTTTCTTAATGTTTTTAAAATCTTTCAGAGTGTTCCTTCGAACCCAATTTCGTTTAACTGTCGGTTAATTAAAGAATATTCTAAAGAGATTTGACATAATTTCACTTTTTAATAATGTCACACTACGAAGTTACACTAGTGCAATGGTATTCAAACTCAAACATTCCAGGGAGTCCTGGAACTCTATGAAGCATTCTCGGGGTTCCACCAGTAAAAATAAAAAATTAAAAGAAAAATTGCAAATATGTATGCAAAATAGATTTACATTCGCTACGGGGTTGGGACAACTGGAGCACAAATTAGTTCTATTAATAAATGCATTGCATCAATGTATCATATTCATATTGTTAATATGACAATTACAATACTTTTTGTTTTTACACAAAGTAACTATGACTATGTAACTATATGTTAATCTACTTTAAATATTCCAAGATATGTTCTTCTGAGAGCTGAATGGAGTTCCCCAAAAATACCTTATAGTTCTAAGGTTCCGTGAGTCAAAAAGATTGGAAGACTTCTCTATAAGTGTTATTGGTAACATACGTCGCACTTTATATAAATATCATTAAAATATAAATAATTACTTTTAAATAGAAGAAGAAAATAAATTAAGAATCTATTATATGCAAAGCTAGTAAGGAAATTTATTTCATTACTTTTTTAGGGGAGTCACCCTTATTTTTAAATATATCCGATTCACATAAACTGAAATAAAATATTTTTAAATAATTGATTATTTGTTGTAAATATTCCAAAAAATTGATTTATTTAAGATTTTTCATTCTTTACAGGCACGCACACTCACATAGCCAAATAATTCTAATATTTTCATAATCTTCGAAATATATATATTCTATTCATCATTAAGATGGATAGCCCAGAATCTTCAGAAACCATAACCCTTTCCCACTAATAGTAATTTGAGAGAATATTACTGAGTCGGTCTATGATCAGGAACTACTGTCTGCATCCGTTATTGTATTCGCATGAACTAGGATCGTATATTTGTCGTATAAGTCTGCATTATAGTACCATATATCGTTATTCAGATCAGTGTGTACAAGCTAATCGATTAATCCTCGTTTGTAATACGAAACAGACTGACTGCTTCGAATATTAGAGCAATTAGACATACTACGTAGGGAAATTTTATTGCAATCATTTCATATTACCATAATTTTATTGCTAACGTTTCATGTAGTAGAACACAAATTTGTTATATATATTTATTACTGCTTGAAACTAATTATTATTTCGCTTGGACTATTTACTGTTATTGAATGAATTTGTAGCCTGCATGTTGCATGTGATTCTCTTTCTCTAAAAGTATAAATTTTTTAATTAATATTTTTGTTCAGTTTTTTCATTCATTTTATTATTATTTTTTAAAATTCGGTTATTACTTACACGAATATCCATTGATCTGGAGACAGTTTAGCAACATAACAAAAAATATATACGTTCTAGATTTCAAAATTTTTCTTCGTTTTCGATTAGAGTGAAAGAAATTTGATTCTTTATTTTCAAATTTGTGAAATTCAAATCTCAGCTAATACTAAAATCACATCTGCATTATAATTTATATTGGTACTTAAATTTTTAAATCACTTATTTCATAAAGAATAACTGATTTTTTATTATAAATATTTATAAACACAAGCACACACGCTTGCGCACTAAGCACTTTCAGTAGATATTTTCCGAAGATCACTGGCTAAGACTTTGGAAATTAAAAGAAAAAGGTAAACAATTATTAAATAGCAGGTTAAAATTCTAGTTAATTACAAATACTACAAAAAGAAAAGGAAACAAATTTCTTTCTAATTTCATATCCTTTTCCTGTATTGTAATTATTAAAAAATGTCAAACTCAATTAAATTTGTATTTTTTGTACATTGGATGATAAAATAACTATTTTTATATTCAACTATAAGCTTACTTAATGGTTTAAACAACATCGAATATCGAAGAATAATTTAGAAACAAAACATGCCTTTGAAAAAAAATCAAATAAAATTACTAAGTTGATCGGAATATGATTAAAATTTATTGATTAAAGTTTACATTCTAAAAGGAACACTTAAGAACTTCTTAAAATATAGATCACAAACTATTTATCTTTTCATAATATTTATGATTTAGAGATTTAATTTTGAACAAATTTCATTTTAGTTTATATACATTATATTACGGTAAAATAAAGCGGTAAAAATTATATGACTATAAAAACGAATGATTATAAAAGTAAATGTTCCGTATATATCTTCCAATATCGGAAAATGTACAGATTAAGTTTCAAATTTGAATTTCAAAATGTCCTAATTGTGAATTTAAGTATAAATATTTCAAAATTAGAATTTGTGTGTGTGGTATTTTTATGAATTTACAATTCCCTAAAGACTCTCCGGCTGTAATTTAAATATGAATTTAAAACAAAATTTGAATAATGAACAAAATGATATTTAAAGAAAATATAGGTATCGGAATGTATTCTTAAAAACAGTGCAAGATATTCCAGTAACACATTTTGCTTATCATGATTTACACTCAAGAGCCAAAACATTATGACCACGCCTACATTTTGCAATGAACTCACCTGGATGACGTGGAAGGCACGAGATCAGGTGAAAGTGGTATTTAACTACTGCTGGAGAGTCTGTAGAATCATTCTTTCACTTACTTCTGGGTGTGATGGGAAAGGCTGCGGATCTAAGCGACTTTGATAGAGAGCAGATTGTAATTGCTCGAAGGCTCGGAACAAGTATTTCCGAAACTGCACGACTCGTGGGTTGTTCGCGATCTACAGTTGTTAGTACTTATGCAAAGTGGATGAATGACGGTGAAACCAGCAGTAGACGACATGGTGTTGGACGTCCACATGCTATCAAAGAAAAAGTTCGTCGAAGACTGTTTCGCATGATGAAGCAAAACCGGAGCCAGACAATGGCTCAGCTGACAGCCCAATACAATGCAGGGTCAAGTAGAATAGTATCGGAGCACACTGTTCAGCGCATACTGTTGGGTATGGGGCTACGCAACAAACATCCCACTCCAGTGCCTTTGCTGACCAAGCGTCATCGCCAAATGAGCTGGGCGCTCTGCCCAGGAACGTCGCGACTAGTTTATGGATCAGAGGGAGAGAGTCGACTGGTCAGATGAATCATGGTTTGTCATTCATCACGCCGATGGCCGTGTCAGGATACGCCGTCTTCCAGACGAACAGTTGCTCCCTCAATGTACAGTAGGTCATTCACAGGCCGGTGGTGGCGGTATTATGCTTTGGGGGACGTTCTCTTGGGCGTCTCTAGGACCCGTGGTTGTGGTAGAGCAGACAGCTACAGGGTATCTGAACATCATTGCGGATCAGTTGCCCCCTTACATGGCCTCTGTTTTTCCAGCTGGAAATGGAATGTTCGAACAGGACAACGCCCCGTGTCACAAGGCTAAAATTGTGTTGGAGTGGCTCCCGGAACATTTAGATGAATTCCAGTTAATGTCCTGGCCGCCTAACTCACCGGATCTCAATCCGATAGAACACATTTGGGATGTCATGGGACGGCAGCTCAGAGTTCAAAAACCACCAATACCAAATATCTCGGATTTGCGCGACCATTTCTTAAACATCTGGTTCAGTTTGTCTCCGGCCATCTACCAAGGACTCGTGGCATCCATGCCAAGGCGGGTGTAAACTGTGCTGCGCGCCAAAGGTGGGTCAATTCGTTATTGACAGGTGTTCATAATATTTTGGCTCTTGAGTGTATTACGTCTGAAGAATTAATTTATAAAAATTTAAACAATTTGAGACAAAGGAATATTTTATTGTAGATCATACGGAAGTTTCAAAACCTCATATTCCATCTTTGTTTCTTGTTTTGAAAATAAAATGATCATGCAAGTTATGAACACATTTGATTTTTGTTTCTTAAGAAAAATAGTAATACAAATTTTACAAAGTTAGTCAGTTACTTTCCTTTCTTCCTTAATCTTAAGACTGATTTTGCTCTAGTGTTAGTATTTGATAAATTTATGAACTGCTAGATTTTACTTTTAATGCTATATAAATTCTTTATGAACTGATTAATGTTGCTGTTAAAAGAGTATAAATTGATCCAAATTGCTAATTTTATTATTATAGTTTTTGTATTTATTGTTCTTAGAACATTTTCTTGGAAGGCGTTCTAGCATATTCATTTTGAAATTAGAAATATAAGTAAAAATAAATTAATAACATTAAAGGAAAAAATAATTAGAATTAAATTTTTCTAAGAGTTAACCTCTTACGAAAATGTTTGAATACATCTTAACAAAAAATAAGAATCCACTTTAGTGACAAGGCATATTTTGCTTCAATAAACTTTTGACGGAATAAGGTGGGTGTTGTAAATTATCCTGTTGTGAAAGAAACGGACACAAAGTTAAAAAAAATGAAAGCAAAGTTTTCTTACCTAGAAAACTATTATTAAAATTCTATAAATAGAATTTAGATGTTAAATATGTATCACAATAAAACTGTATCCATAATTCATAGTTATTGCTATGATTATTTTACAAATTTGTGGTTGTTGAATATCATCTTGTATATTCGTGTACTGGATCTAAAATAAATTGAGTTTAACCACTAAAAGCATGCCTGATTTTTTTGTTGTATTTCACATTTATAAATTTATTTCCAAGTTAAGCAATTTTTAGTTCATTAGAAATACGTGGCATATGAATTTGTACATTTTTTATTGATATAAGTAGAAAATTATTGTACCATGAATATAAATTTCTGTAAATGTTTTTTTTACATCACACGCTTTGAAGCTATATGATTTATTTTTCGTGAAATAACACATCACTCAATAAGTCCCGGACCTAACATGTAGATGGCGCTATCTTCTAACTTTTCTAAGCCTAAACTAGTAGTACTAACTTTCAAACGGCACGTGTCAAAATTTCGAGAGAATATCTTGTTTAGTTATAAAGTTACAGTGGTTTTTTGTGGCAACAGTGGACACTGTTTGGAAACCATGGATGAAACAGAATTCCGTGTGCTAATCAAACATTGCTTTCTGATGGGGAAAAACAGTGTTCAAGCAAAACAATGGCTTGGTAAATGTTATCCGGCTCTGTTTCATCGCCAAAAGATGGTATGCTGACTTAAAACGTGGTCGTACAGACACAAACGACGTTGAACGTTCAGGTCACCCAAATTCTGCAGTTGTTCCAGAAATCATCAAAATAGTGCATGAAATTATTTTAGCCGATCATAAATTGAAGTTGCATGATATAGCAGAGAATTTAAAGGTATCAGAAGGCAGTGAATTTGCTATTTTGCATGATCATTTGTCAATGAGAAAGCTGTGTTCAAAGTGGGTACCGCGTTTTCTCACTGCTGATCAAAAACAACAACGCATCGACGATTCAGAGCGTTGTTTGGAGCTATTTAAGCAAAATAAACAGGATTTTTTACTTAGATATGTGACAGCGGTTGAAACATGGATACATTACTACACGCCTGAATGAAAAAGATCGTCAGCTGAGTGGACAGAAGCCAGTGAAAGGCGTCGAAAGTGACCAAAAACTCAAACGTCAGCTAGCAAGGCTATGGCGTCCGTATTGTGAGATGCTCATTTGATTTTGCTTTTTGACTACCTTGAGAAAGGCAAAACAATTAATAGAGAATATTAGATGGCATTATTGGATCAACTAAATGAAAAAATAAAAAAAAAACGTCCTTAAATGCAAAATAAAAATGTTTCACCAAAACAATGCTCCGGGACACGTCCATGAAAACGATGGTCAAATTGATCGAATTGCACTTTCGAATTACTTTCTCACTCATCGTAGAGTCCAGATATGGCCCCCAGTGTCATCTGGCTGTTTGCAGAACTTAAAAGAATGCTACAGGGAAAGAGGTTTGGTACAAATGAAGAAGTGATTACCGAAGTAGAAGCCTATTTTGAGAGCAAAGACAAATCGTTCTACGAAAAAGGTATTAAAAAATTAGAAGAGCACTGGGCTGTATGCATCACTCTTGAAGGGGAGTATCTTGATAAATAAAGTTCAATTTTTCAGAAAAGTTGTTGTTTTCTTAGTTAGGCCCGGGACTTATTGAGTGATGTGTTTTTGGAATGGTATTTTAAGAAATTTTCCTTATCTATCAATAACTAAAATTTTGAGAGTACTTAAATATTTTATTAGTAATAATAATGTGTTACATACTAAAACAGCTGTACCATAATTGATTTCCTTTGTTTAGGAAATCATGTGTTAATTTTTTGTTTTAAGTATAAAGGAGTTTGGTTTATTAAATTTCCATTTCATTTGTTATTATAACTTCACATATGGCATGTTTACTGAGATACATGTATATTAGTGATTACATTGTTTATTAAATTGTTTTCATTTGAGTGGATGCATTTAAATGCAATGAAATATGTTTAAGATATATATAATATATATATACATGTAAATTTTAGGGCTAAACTATTTAAAATCCTAGCCTATTTTATTTAATTTTTCTTCCACTATTAAGAAAAAATTTCTGTTGGAAGGGAGGGTTGGGGTTCTACTAAGCAGACTTAACCCTACTTCATCCCACTAAGTCGGTGACAGCTTTAGAAAACGTAATAAATTTCCCTTTTAGTCAATTGACATGAAAAATATATTTATATATTGGGTTGCTGTTCTTGGTCTTCGGTTCAAGAGTTCCGCTTTTTTGTATTTATGTGTCCATCTTTTCTTATATTTAGCATTGTTGTGATATATATATATATATATATATATATATATGAGTGTATGAATCAGTGGTGGGAGTTGGGGTTTCAACTCGCCCGTAGACTAACAAATTTGTAGTTTTTAACATAGATTACACCCAGTGGCGTTTTCGTCTACGTAGTTTTTAGAATATAACCCCTCCCCCCCATTCGAGAGGTCTGAGTGTGTCACTGATATATATATATATATACTATTATTCTTTTGTATATAAATGAATACATTTGTTTGTATATATATACTATTTTTCTTCTTATTATTTTTGTTGAAATAGTTACTTATATTCATCACAAAATCTAGTTCTGTATTTAAATGCAAGAGATTATGGAGCATGTTTGCATTAGTAGTTTAATGTCATTTATGTTATTTTTAAATTTTAAAGAATGAATTGTAAGCTGAAACGTTACATTAAAGTTAAAATGATTTAGAATAAATTTTCGAAATTATTCACCGATTTCTTCCAAAATTGATAAATGCGTTTCCAAGAAATAATAATAACAACAAAACCTCTTTCTGCATTAAAAAGAAAAGACAAAAAAAAAGCAAAGATCTGTGATCTCCCAGAATAGTGCTTTCTTCATTTATGTTTCTGTGAAAATTGTATAAGACGATTTCCGTCACGCTTGCGAAAAGGAAAGGCTTAGCACCAAAAAATTGGGAGAAATGGCACAATAAAAATAAATTCCACGATCTGTATTTTTCAGCGGCGAAACCATTTCGTTCCGGAGCGATAAGTCTGTTTCTTTTATTTTGTCTTTGAAGATCTTCTCTCCCTGGAGCTTTGAATTCATTCCGAAAGCCTGCAGGCTCACACAACCTCTAGGGAGAGTCTTAAATAGATCACTTATCTCTCTCTTTGCCCGTGGATGGAGAACACAGTACAGCCATTCTGCTTTGATTTTCGCCAAAGTTAAGGCATGAAGCCGACAGAATCTTGGAGCTAAACGCTTTGGAAGTGTAGGGCTGGAGAAACAAATAAACAAGAGCTATATTAAGTTCGAAGTGTACAGAACCTAACAGTTATATTGTTGAAGAATGCTTTCTTGAAATAAAACCATTAGGCTTAGTGAAGTGGAGAGAGGAAAAAATCTGATCAAAGGATTGGCGGTGACGAATTGTTCGGTATCGAAGCAATTGTTTCTGAAATCTCCAGTGCTTCAAACACCATTATTTATCACTAGAATGCAATCCATTGTAGTTCTGCTTACAAGTAAATTTGTTTCGATATGTTTTTATTGCTTCAAGAGCGGTTCGAAAATTCGAATTCATATTTTTCAATTAAGAAATTCTTTTGTGTATATCGTTGATCTTCTCCAAGATATAAAAGTGCTTGAAAATAGCTATAGTAATCAAAATAGTAGTTATTAGGTGTTATAATCTTATTTAACTATTCTAAATCTACTAAGCGTTGTTTACAAATAGCAAATTATGTTCTATTTGTATTTACTCATCAAAAATTTCATTCATTGACTACAATATATTTTCATTATTCCTTCTAGCTATAAAGCTCTGTCTTATATTTATCATGTAAACACTATTCTAATACAATATCACTGAATTTAAATTTAAGACTACATACAAAAACATAAAAAAGTCTTCTTACACTTGAGAGTCCTTTGAAACTAGTATTTCATTCCCTATTTAAAATTCTTTTTCAAACAAAAAACATTTTTTTGCACATACAATTTTTTAATTAACCCAATGCAATTTTTTAAAGTACATATTTCCATTAAGAAAATGCAACCTTTTTTTTTTCAAAAAATTACAAAAAGTGTTCAGTAAAAAAAAAATTTAAAAAACGCCAGGTGTTTGATACAAATATAAAGCGAAATTTTAAACTTACTTAAAAATAAGTTATATGGGGAGATTGTTAGTGCTAATTACTTTTTCGAAGTTTTATCTTTTCGGTCAGTGTTTCAGAAGAAAGTAAATTTCAGCATTTATATAATTCAAAATGCTATTATTAGTATTACAGAATTAACCGTATATGATGTAACCGTAAATCGGTTTTGTAATTAACTACATAATAAAAATTCTATAAACATAAAAATTTAGAAAAATAAACTATGCTACAAATACTTACTCCTATCTATTGAAGAACCTCTTAAACTGCCTAAGTATCTTTTTAAAATTTATTTTTGCATGATGTATTTAAACTTCTATTTAAATATATAATATGTTTCTGAAATTTTTTCTTCGTAAATCACTGGTGATTGTAGAAAAACTACCATCTGATAGAAATGTTCACATGTTGCTTTTTTTTTGGGGGGGGGGGGGATTCATTCTGTTCCAAATGAATCATCAGAATTCATTTAGACAAGTTGTTTCCGTTGTTTGTGTCAATCTCTGTCGATATCCAAAAACTATTCGTGTTTAATAAAAAAGAAATAATGATTAATATATTCTATGAATAATCTCATGAATAAGGTATTTTAAATGCCAGCAATTAAATGCATAATGTTATATCTAGCTTAATGCGTTATTTGTTTCTGTTTTGCAAATTTATTTAAAAATCTGAGTATTTTTTAAAATGGTCAATGATTTTTTTCAAATGAATTTAAATATATATAAATAACTTTTTTTATAAGTTTAGACGCATTTATAAAAATTATTCAATCTTAAAGTTTTATGATAATGTTATTAGGAGTATAAGAGATGTATAACATTCTATATACATATTGTCTTTAAAACTAATATTTTAAGCTGAATATTATCTTGAATATCTAAAAAAAAAGGCTACTTCATAATCCATAAATACTATATGTTTTATGATTATCATAATCTAGAAGAGCTCTTTCTGTATTTATAAATATTATTTATTTAATTATGTTGTTATTTATTTTTAAAAATCAAGTAATTATTCATACCATTACCCAAAAAATGAACAATGTTTGAGATTAGCATTGAACATTTAATTTAATATTAATAATTCTAACACCACGATTTTATTTAAGCTTTACATTTTGTTTGACTTGAGCAACATACGTCTTAAGTGAAACATTTTTTAAAAATATATTTCTGATTTTCACGCATTTAAAGCGATACAATTCCTTAAATCTTTCTCTCTCTCATCGTCACATTCTTAAATGTCACTGTAAAATTATCCCTTGATACATTCTATAAAGAACAAAGGTGAACACTTTACCATTACCAACCACCCAACTAAGCCTTCAGCAGGAAGTAGGGGGGGGGAGTATTTCTCTCCCCAATTTTCTTCGGCGAATCAATAAGCTTTGACTTCTTTTCCCTTGCTGTTTTACACGATGAAAGCGGTCAAATCCCTGGTCATCTTCCGAAAACCTCTTTACGCGTGGTGGGATACAGTTACGACCAGACCTGGTCCCAGTATGCTTCTTCAACGTCTTATATCCAGCCATACTCATTCCTGGCACGTACACCTTAAGCATCCCCAATCCTTATTTCAAAAACCAGACGTCAACACTTTCACGCACACCGACCATTATTATTTTTTCCCTATCTTTTGGACTTCTCTGGCCATTTCTCTTTTCCTCCTTCCCTTTCCACTATGATGAATCAAGAAATGGAGTGGAAATCAGAACAGCCACCTTTAACAGGGTAGGTCTGCAGAAAAGGGCATAACCATTTTTTTCATTCTTTTTTTTAATCTTTTTTTCCCTGCCTCTTGCGTGGAACTCTGAAGGTTAGTGTAAGGTAACACCTGTGTTTGAGGTTACACGGATGTCGTGTTTGTTAAAGAATAAGACAAAGATTTAGTGCCAGTGGTGACAGTCTTCTAATTTACTGATTCACGTAAGGTTGCGTTTGTGTCAACAACACTGTTCGGTAGAAATTAAGTAATATATCGAGAGATAAGGAAATTGCTGTGTATTTAACACTATTTTTACCGAGAGGTGTCAAAAGACACTTTTCCGATATTAACTTCAAATTATTCTCTGTTTAATTATTTCCGCATAACTAAGTTTTTTTTTTCCACTTTTCGTTCAAAATCTGCTGCATTAATTCAGTGACATCATTTTGCTCCAGCTTATTCGGGGTTCCAAGAATTTGCAAATGGTAATTTCTACCATGGTTTTTTAAAAATTTACGGATTTATTTGCGTCATAATAGCAATCATATTAGAGAGCCTCTATTTCAGTTTTAACCAAAAATACAAGTGTTTATGTACAATTTTAACATTCTCTTGTTTTCCGCCATTTTGCCTTTTGGGCCCAGATCGTTGTAGTGTAAATTGTAAATTTTAATAGACTATAGTCGTTTATTTTTCAATCCTACTAGTTGCAACACACATACACAAATTTGCTTTGTTTTTTATAAATATGTATCTAAAAACTCATTGTAACCTTTTTTAGCACTCATTATCCTATACTGAGAAACTTTTATGCGCAAATTCTCGCAAGTACAATCAAATTAGGTCATAATTTTGAGAACGAACCTAATAGTTCTACACACACATTCTGATACTTACAACAAAAGAGCGATAAGAGCCATAGAGAGTCAGGCTACATGAACTTGAAATATGCGCTCATTCATTTCAATTCGAATCTGCCATTACTAGAAAAGAGCACAAAATACAAATGACTCATAAATATATTCCATTGTACCTTTTTTTATAATGTATATTTCCCATGGCAGCAAAAGTTTTTATTCATGTATAACATTCAAAAACACATCGTAGAAATTAGAACTGAAGGTATGAAAGTACAACACAAGTTTTGTTTGCATTTAATCGTAAAGATGTGAGTGAATGAGTGTTTATCAGTATAAAGCAACTCGAGGGCTATTGGTAATTGATCTCATAATTTTGAACCATGATCAATTGAGAGGAACTCCACCTGAGCTGGAATTCTCCTTCCTAAATTCCACACCCCGCCAACGTGAGAACTTTTAACTCTTTGATGATTTCCCATGCATCAGCCCCTTTATACGGCGGAGAAAATGTGCTAGAATACATATTTCTCAGACGAAATAGGTACACTGAAGATTGTGGTAGAAATAATATTAATAAAATATCCAACGATAAATTGCACAAATGAAAAGAAAAACAAAACTTTCTAATTTTTAAATTACTTTGTCGAAAAATTTTACACTTATTTATCTGTTATTTGTAAGCACATTTTATTATTGTTTTTTATTAAAAATTTATAAGCATCTTAACTACGAATTTAATTCTTAACTATTTTATTTTTACTATACATTTATTTATAACTAGTGCTTCTTATCTATAAGCAATAAGCATTTTTATATTTGTATATTTTTTCAAGCATTAGAAGAGCAATTTAAGTGTTTTTTATGCGTTACTATGGCAACCTTATTAACAAACAGTATAATTTTTAAGAGAATTTAAAACTTATAATAGTAGCTTGTATGATTCATTTAGATTTTTTGTATGTTTAAAAACTGTATTCATTTACTTAAAAAACTCCAGGCTTATTAGATATGTCATTCAGATATACGTTTATGGACTTTATAATTTAATATATTCATTATATGTATTAATAATTACTTTAAAGTTTCCGTCTACGGGTTATTTTAAGTACGTGAACGTATATAATGATATTCATACTAAATCATATTCCTAAATTCCTCGTAAGACCTAGACTAATTACATCGATTCGAATGTAATAAAGTGCATTAGAAAATAGAAAAGGAATAGTTTATCTATAAATACATTACTTTATAAATTGCTACAATATTTTACGTCTACTTTATTGATTTATTTCTGCGTTTTTGGATTAGGAAAAAACATTTTTTTAGAAATATTTTCAAATATCGGAGAAAAGATATACAAAGAAACCTTTATTATAGTTTGCTATTTCAGATGCAATTTATTTTATTTAAATCCATACATTAGTCTAGATTCAAATAATTAAATAGAAGTTATATATATATATAAATAAATATATATATATATATATCCATAGATTTAAGGGGTATTTATGAAAGAAGTTTAAAGAATCAAAATAGGAGGTTAACGGGAATCTTGATATAAATATATAAAAAATTATGCACTTATATATCGATTAAATAATCGAAATTGTGTTTTTGAAAATGCATCCAAATATTTATGATAATAATTAGAAGTACGCACCATCGCTAAATTGATGAAAATTGTATATAAATTTATTTTCTATTTGAATTTTAATAAGAAATAAATAAAGAAAAAATTAATATCCAAACTGGTTGAAAGAATCACATTCATATTTTATTAGTTTCAAACTGCATTCAATGGAAAATAACTGACACTAAGAAACAATAATCGAAGTTTGTATAATTAATTACTTCAAAATTTTATTCGTTTTCCATTGTATTGGATACTTTTATGTGGAATTATTTTCTATTTGCAAATCGCAGCAAATTAACTATTTCTTGAAATAATAATTCCTTTTATCCGAATTTCGAGATGGCTTACCTAATGTACATAAATCTTAGAATTTAGTGGTTTACTTCATGCGTTCATTATTTAAAACCTTATGCTCAAAATAGATTACGGAAGAAAGACTTGAACTTTATTACAAAATATGGAAATTTTGATATCGTCCAACAGACCAAATGAGGATAAGGAACAAAAAAAAATATCGCAAAAATCTTATTTTATTATAATTTAGTAACAATGAAGTCATACAAATAATCTTGAAGTTCAAATATAACGCCAATATTTACAGATATCAACTGTTATTTTATTTTCAGTTTATGTAGAGCTTATTCCAAGAGTGCTTTAAAAACAAAAGAAGTACGACATGGCAATTTGTTGGGCGGCTTTTAAATCAAGACAGAAAAATAAATGTTCTACCAACCAGGAAGGATTTCCCAAATCTCCACAGATATCAAGAAACAGAATAATATTATTTGATTCCAATTATTTGATTTCCATTGTAGAATAGACAGAACGAAAAAAATATAATACTGAAATATATTAGGTTTCGACAAAAAAAAATGTATTAGAGTGATAAGAAAGTATATAAAATCACATATAATTATGTAAAATTAATTAAAGTCTGATTTAGCTGTTTTATTTTGTTGTAGAAATAAAATTCCTTCATATTTCTTAACCAATAATGGATTAATTATATTTTCAACAAAAACATTTTAAACTACACATGTGAAGAATAAAGGAAATAAATAAGGTATATATAGCAGAGAAATAAATTCTACTATTTCTCCTAATAATGTTCTTTATTTTAATGTGAACTGATAAAGAAATAAGAAAATAGTTTCATCAATATTCATAACAAGTAACATATTCATTTTTGTAGAATAAAAACTATATTCTGCATAAACCAATTTATATTTGATGCTATTATCAGTTCTTACTATAAAACTTCATCTCAAGAACTTTCAAAATCATGAAAACAACGAATACATTGTAATGAATTTAAAGTTGTATCAAAAGAAAATATTTTTCTTGAAAAGTTAAATTATTTTTAAAGAAAAACTGCAGAGTGTGTTTAGCGGATAGAGTTTTCATCTAGAAAATATAATCTTGAGAAATGAAACTTAAAAAAAAAGATTTCTATTTTTATGAAGTTTATAACTGATTTCTTAGAATTTATGAAAGTGTATTATATCTTACGTTTTTTTAAATTATATACATCCTTGTGCCCTTTAATTCTTTTTTATTTGTTTGAAAAACATGAAGTTTAAAAATAAACATTTCCACTTAAATTCATAAGATTGGTTTAATGTGTTGAGAAACTAATCCCAGCAAATTCCAATTTGTTACATGTTTTTCTTTTTTTAAGATTTACTTCTTTAGCGTCTCCTGATATCTTAAGTCAATAAAGGATCTGATATATATCCAATAAGTAGCAAAATATTTCTGCTTCAAAACTAGACAAGGTTCATTTCCACTTCAAAAAAGATAGAAAATTCTTTTAAAGTACTTTATAAGAGATCAAATATAGTGCTGTTTAGATAGGTTTCTATGAAACTTTAAAACCTGTCTTTTGTGCAATATGTAGTGGATTAGAGAAAATTGAGTTCCAAAGAAATTCTTTGAAAGAGGTTCTGAATTTATAGATATTATATATACGTGTGCCAAAGTAGTTTCATTTTGTTCGTAGAGATTCAGGGTTTTTAAAATATTTTCACGAAAATATCATAAAAAGAAATGACTCGATAGATAGTTTGACACAAGATGTTAGAAAATTTTATGGAAAGCTTATTGGCCAAATAAATTCACTCGAGGAGATGTTAAGTGTATGTTTTGTTCTTTTGAATTTTAAATTTCTTAAAAATTTATTTACAAGTAATTTAATAACGAAAAACATAAACTAAAAAGAGAATGAGTAACATGAATGTCATAGTTTTTTTTATAAATCTTTTCGAAACGTTTATAGTGACTACGGTAACATGGTTGTCAAGGTAACGCACTCGTGGCTGGTGTGTTATTAGTTCGAGCCTGGTACCGATGAAAACCCGCCAAGTAGAGGGGCTGCTGCATGTTAAATCTGCCGAGCCTAAATGCTCTCCAGTTGGTGTGCTTTGGAAGTTAAAAGAGGGAGGATGCCGGCCCAGGTGTCTTCCTTGCGATTTATTATGGTTCAGAATTGTGAAGTCGGTCGCCATTAGCCAACTTGCAGTCGTATAGTGGGGCATTTAAAAGATAATAAGTACTTCATTTCACAATTACATGTAAAATAATATTTATTTGCATATTTTTAGCATTAAGTTTCACAAATAAATCTTAGATGTGGTGTGTTTTTAGATATTTTTTCACCTTAAGAGATAATAAGAATTGTATACCTACATGAATTTTATTTATTGACTAATAAAAGAAAAATTGTGCGTTTGATTTGCAAAAAAAAAAGTATATATATATATATTCCAACCGTATATGTCTTTATTTTCAAATGTGATTTTGCGAATGTGATTTCTCTTTTAATTGAAAACATTTTAACTAACAAAAAAAAATATCACAGATAAAGTTTTAAAACAGATTTCCTTGAATATATTTAGTTGTGATACCTTTGAAATTTAATCAGCTTGGTGGCTTATAGGTACCGTTCCCACTTCGTAAACCTAAGGTTGCGGGTTTGTTTCCGGTTGGAGTCGATAGATTTTCTGGATGCGAAAATTGTAAGCTCTCATGTGTCATATGATTATGTAGCTTGTGCAGAAGATCCCTAGAGTATCAATTTGGCTCTTCTACTCTGGAAAAGTTACAACCCGACAATATTTAGCTTACAAATAGAGCTTGAACTAAATTAACCCAAGCATCAAAATTTTGTAGCGAGAGCCACCATTAGAAGGTGCCACCATTGAAATGGCTCTCCGACTTGGTGGACTTTCCATGTCTGCAAAAGCTTGTGAGCTTGCAAGAAACATTTGAAATTTTAATATTTATTGAAAGTAATTTAATTTTTAAAGTAATACAATTACCATAAACTGTGAATTATGCAATTTTATTCGTCAACAAAAATATACAATGAATAAGACTAAAAAAGTAATTAAAGAAGTGTCGAACTTGTGTTGGCTTAGTTTTAATCATTCGAAAAAAATTCTTTAAGAAAATTGCGAAAACAAAAAGAATTCTTTGGTATTCAGCATACTATTCATTTTTACTGTAAATTGATATCGTGGCTTCATTATACCTAAATCTTTACCATTGTATAAAACTTTTATTTCTTATCACATAATTTTATCCAACGCTGCTTAACAGTGCTGAAAATTCGGGCTAATTCCTTAAAGGTATTACGTTGATGTATTGCAATTTATACTAATTCTAGTAATAAAAGTTTATGGTCATTAAAAGAAATTCTCAATCACATTACAACATTAGAGTTTATGATTCATGAGAATGAATATTGAGCTGGAAGTAATGAGAGTAATTTCTTTGATAATTACGAAAGATAATGAAGATAAAAGTGCTTTGAATAAATCATAATTTTCAACATTTAACTCTTTATTACATAGTACACTTAATCTAAATGGAGCAATTAAAGACAGATATGATTTTACTCGATGTGTGTGGATTTTGTTCTTATAATCGAGATGTAAGTAATCACCTATACATATTCTAACATTTAAATATTCTTAAACAGTTGAAATTTTGTGAAAATTGTTTTGCATTTTAAAAAATTCAAAAATAGAGATTTAAATATTTATGATTGTGATACTAATATTAAAAGTATACCAAAATTTTTAAAGTTTTTAATTTATTGATTCTTTGAAAAACTGTTTACTTAAAAATGTTTGGATCATTTAGTTTTTATTTAAAAATTAAGTGATCCAAAAATAAAAAAAATAATTAAATTTTAAAAATTATTGATCGTTTATTTTTTATAACTTTTATATTTTTATTACGTGCCATATAAAAAGCAATACAATTTTATTTTCTTTTATGATTCATTTTAATAAAATCAATATTCCAAAGTAAGAAAAAACACTGGAGAAGGAAAATTATTTTTGGTATTTAATTTTAATTTTTAATTTTAAAAACAAAGGCTGAATGACCAATCTATTTTATTAACCTTTTTTTCATTCTTCGTGTTAAATTTCTTTCAAATTTTAATATTTTTTGATCATTTGTAGAATATATCCTACTTTGAAAAAAAATTCATAAACATGAAAGTAGTTCTCATTTGGAGTTAGTTTCATTAGATTCATAAGTTTTCTTCATTAAAATTAACGAATATACAATCATCGATCAAGAATATTTATTAATAATTTAAAGTCTGCATATCTGTATGTTAATAAAGGCATAAATAAAAAGATCATTAAATTAAAGTAATAAATGTAATTTTAGCTAAGAATGTTTGAGATCGATCAGTGATGTGATGGTGTGCTAGATTTAATATATATTTCATCTGGGGATTAAGTTAATTATATATATACATATTATAAAAAAAATTGTATGCTGCCATAAAATATAATTAATAAATTGAAGACTTGC
>BMAO01039115.1:405020-450064 GCA_019973975.1 Trichonephila clavata | reverse complement strand
AAAAAGGATTGTCTCATACATGAAAACTTATAAAAAAATCAACGGAACTAAATACTGAACTTTCCAGGGGGCTGCAAGAGCTGCAGGTTTATCAAAATTTGGGGACTTTGAAGTGTTGGACAATGCAGCTTCAGTGATGAGTTTAACTGAAAAGAAGCTCTAAGAACGAATTTTCCGAAAAATACAAATAAATAAAATTACATTTATATAATACATGTAAAATACAGTTTTACAATTTGAGCAATAAGTTTGAACTGTTGTAATTTAAAAGTTGTTTTTAATAAGAATAATATGAATATTTTAATATACCCCTACTTACAAGATGCTATATATGTTTATCATATATTTGCATTTTTTTCTGGCTTAAACTTGCATAGGATCACAAAATTCTAATAGCTTATAACGAATTAATGCTTTGAAAATATTTTAATTAACTACCATTACTTTTATTGTCAAGTTATTCTTGGAAAATTTTTCAAAGAAATCATTTCTCATTACAACTTCAAAATGTTTAGAGTTCAATTCTAATTAAACGTACTAAATAGATACATTGCTATATATATATTTATAGACAAATCTATTCAAGCTATGTATTCTTATTACAAAATTAGAAACAATTAGTAAGCAAAAGTTAAGAATTTCTTAGCTTCAATATAATTTTTCTGTTTTCCTCATGTCAAAAAAAAAAGAAGCTCAATCCTTTCTGGAAATGTTTCAGGAGGGTGCGTTTACTGTTCTGGTGGTTTTCTCATCTTGAGTAGTATCTTTTAATTTAACATATTTTCCAACTACAATGAAAATAAAATGCTCAAATTAAAATAAAAGGTGAATTAAAGATAATATCCTTCTGTTATTTTTTCTGTGTCGCTTGCTTCTTTGACGATAATATAAAAGAGCAATTAATTATACGAATGATATTATTGTTATATATTACTATTATTCTTAATATAAAAAAAATGTTATATGATGCGCAATTCCTTTTATAAATATTTATTACTTTATATTTACTTATTAAATATCTTCTACTCTTTGTGTTTTCTTAGTGCTTATATTTTAACTCTTTTTCAGAATTTTGAAATAACAATTTTCTTTCTGTTTTAGAAAACTAATGAAGCAGGGAAAGTCTAAACCCTGGAAGGAAATATTAAGTGAATTTTCAGATAAGAAATATACGAAACTGGATGCAACCGCATTAGTAAACTATTTTAAGCCTCTCATGAAATGGTTGCAAAGAAAGAATAAGAAAGAGTATAAAGGATGGAATAGCACGAATCCAATGTCTTGTCCTGAAGCAAATGATTCTGATATAGATACAGTGTTACCAATTGAAGATCTAGTAGCAGCATCACCAAATATTAGCACAACAATATCCAGAACATTCAATTACATAGAAAAATAAGTATGGACAAGAAATTAGAGGGGAAAATTATACTGCACAACAATTAGGATATAAGAATCATAAAAGCAAGCCAAATAATAAAGGCTTCATTTGCAATAGTGTCAGCAAATTAAGTCCAAATATATTTGCAACATGTTAAGTAGCGCCCTTATTAAAAGCAAAAAAGAAAAGCAAGCGCCAAAGCAAAACGCTAAATTTCTTATAAAAACTAATTCCATACCAATAACTCATTAAAAAAAGCAATAATATTCCAAAAATGTACCATTAACAAAACCCGTCTCAGTTTAAGTTCTAAGAGCTCTCTCTCTCTCTCTCTCTCTCTTATATAATAGCAACAGCTTTTTCTAAAACAAAAGAAAGAAACAGTAATCTTGAAGGGACAAATGCTTTATTAACAATTACCTATTGACAATTTTTTAAATGGCGACTATATTAATGAAGTAACTCATTACAACTGCAGTTCTTTAAGGACATGCCATAAAACTGGATTACAAATAATAGTTCTTTGAATATCTGCTCCTGAAACTGAAGATTCTACAACTACAATTTCAAATATAACTTTCTGGTTAGGTAAAAAATGTAAAATATATAGCTAATGATATTTGCGAAATAAATTGTAGCTTTTCATATGATGAAAAGTGTAAAATAAAAATCAATAAAATCCTTTGTTAAGAATATATTGTTAATATTATTTAAGAATCTTTTAGATTAGTTTTATGATCTGCATGAAACATCTATTTTAAGAAATCTTCTCTCTCTAAAAGCATTTTAAACTTTTAATTACATTTAGGCATTACTAGTTAGTTACCGAAATAGATACCACAATTTTTTTTAAATTTATTTATTCGTTCCTTATAATCATTTTGAAATTTTTGTGCATCGCAAGATTTATAACAAGTTTTACACTGCGTCTCTTCCAATAGCACATAAGACAAATCCTATTCAAGATAAAACTAAACGAACAAGATAATATGACGATATATTTAAGGACGAATTTGTTCTGTATCCAATAAAAACGCAATTTTAAAAAGAGTGGAAGGAAAATCCCATTAACACATTACTAACAAAGCCTAATCTCGCTTTTTTTTATATATTTTCGTTTAAATTAGAAAGTCCTCTTAGACAAATTCTTATGCGAATATGATTTTGTTTTGACTGATGAATTCAATGCAACAAAGAACTCAGTTTGGATTTCAAGAAATGCTATTTTGATACTAGGAGCTTTAAAATATGGATAACTTAGTACTATTTAAGGGAATAATAAACTTAAGACATCAAGCGATTTTTTAAGAAAGTGCAAAGGAATAAATATTTCAGTTATAAAAATAAAAGAGAAAAAGAGTGTTCAAAAATTAAATAAAAGAAAACTTACAGACAAGGAAATAATAACTGAAAATAAAAGAGGTGTAATAATATTTAATAAAAGCATTCTGTACGAGACAAAAAAAGAGATGTTTTGAAATAAACATTTCTTAAGCAAATGTATCATTTCTGAATTAATTGTTTTAAAAGCATTTAAGGAAGGAGGGAAATACTAAAAAAATTTCTGTTTTTATAGAATCCATTCATTTGGTTTAAATCAAAGCCGCTTAGTAATAGAAACGAATTTATAAAATCAAATATGCAGTTTAAATGCTTTCTTCTGCATGAAAAGTATATCAAGATAATATTCCGTGTAAACATATTTAAATAATGGACTATTTCGTAATTTTTATATCTCTCAACTGTTCAACAATGCTTTAATTAAGTCGGTGATGTCCTATTTTTCTTTCAATTTCAAGATATTTTCAAACAAAGCTGTGAGTGAGCTGTACATCTATAATGCTCTTAAGTTTATAGTACAAAAATGGGTTGTTTCTTGGTTACTTGTACAACCTTTTTCTACAAATAGTTGGGAAAGCTATTAATGTCTGATTATATTTCGTGGAATTTGCATTAACGTAACACGCGAAAACTCAAAGGGAAAGAAAACTACAATGCATAGTAGGGAAAATTAATGAACAATTAAAATCAAATAATAGTTAAATTCAAAGATAATTGAAAGCCAAAAAGAAAATAGTAAGAAAATTCTTGGAAGGAAATGATGAAGGAAAAATTCACAAAAAGGAAAAGAGAAATTAAAATACTTTTTTTTTACTTGTAGTTCTATGTATTGAATCCATGAAGAAAAATAAAAGTCAATTAAGTTAAACACTGTTCAGAAAAAGCTAAAAAAAATGTAAACGCAAAACACGAAAATAAAAAGAAAAATCGACTTCACTGAAATAAAACATTTTAAGAGTTTAAAAATGTCATACGTTTTGAATTTATTAGAAACATAATTTTAAAGTAAATTAAAAAATTGTCATGATCAAAATATTAATTAATAATTTTTTTAATATCAAATATTATATTTATTTTATCACTTAATAATATAATGATTCGATATGAATAATTAAGAATGATACATCAATGAGCAGATATTGAAATACTTTAATTACAGAAAGGTACCTAAATAATATTGAACTTAGAAACTGTTCTGTCAAAAATATTTATATTTAATTTATTATCCAATCTGTATAGTTACAATAGGGTATTATGTTCCGAGAGAATTAATGTTAATTTTTATGTTTAGTATAACAATTGTGATTTTTAGGATAACAAAGTATTTAGGATAACCAAATATTTAAGATAACAATTGTTACATGTTAGGTGTATAAATTCACTATTTTTACCTAAAACAACTGAATCATTATGCTATACGTAAAATTATAAAAAAATAATTATTATTTCACTATTTTACTGATAAATATAGATAAGCTTATCTATTGCTAGTAGGTCCACCCTGAGGTAAACTAATTTGTTTATATACATAGATTAACACTAAAATTAATATAGTGTTTTAAAAATAATTCAATGTGAATTTTAAATTTGTGGAAATTCATAAATTTATCAAGATTTTATTTCAAAAATTTTCTAAAAGAACTTTAATTATATCACTAGTATCCATGAAATTAAATAATTCCTTAAAATCGTAACAATATACAGAATAAATATCTCTTTGTTTTTTTTAAAAAAATAAGAAGGTATTTTCTATTTTTCATTATAGCTTTAATATCTCAATGGTTGAAACTATTTTGTAATTTTAAAAACACATAGTTTTGCTATGTATATATACTGTGTCATTTTTTTAACAACCTTTATTTAGACCCACTAGTATTCTATCTAAGAAGAGAGAATTACGGTGAACTTTGGATACTCTCTGATAGCCGTAGTTCACTTAAAACACCTTTACAAATGGCTTATTGTAGGTGATAAAAGCAGTGTCAAAACCGAATTCATCAGTGGACCGCTCTTTCCTGATACCGTAACCTTGACAGAACAAGTAAAATGTCCCATTAATTCACAAAGATATCACAACATTCTGACTGATGTTACTGTTCACAACTTTAAAGAGGAAAATGTTTCAATCAGATAAATTTTATGCAGAACGGTGCACCACACACACACGCCACAATGGTATTATGGTCCAATAGCTGTTGCGCCATCACTTCACTGATGAAAGAGTCATCAATCACGATTTTACAATTGTATGGCCACCTCCATGTGACTCAACTCCATGTGATTTTTGAGATTGGGCTTGTTTGAAATTAAAAACTTACATTGATGGAGTCACTAACATGATTATCTTAAAAACAACATACCACAGACAGTGCTGAATATTCCTTGTGACATGATGTGTACGACGGTAGTTAATGTTGCGCAGTTACACTGTGTAGTCGTATATTGATTGTGGTAGAATTCCTCGCCGGGGACGTGAATGTAGTAAATAAATCTTAGCATGTCCCTGTTATTATGTGTGTGCTTTATTTTACTTGTAACACTTTTTACATTGTACAATGCCAAAAATACTTTAATAGGCAATTGTTTTAAATAAATTTGTTTTTCATTGTATCCTACTTCCTATGACATTATTCGTCTCCATATTAAATTTGGGGCTATTTTGATTTTTAGAAGTTACAAGGATCGCTAAAGATGGTGTCAGTTTTTTTTTTTAAATCCCCTAATAGAAAAATACAGCTTTGTGTGGTTTCTTTCTACAAATTTAAAATTTCACGATATTTTCTACTCAGTAGTAATGTAATCGATTATCTCTATTTTTAAAATTCCTACTATTAGTTCACACTCTCCACTATGCTAAACAATGATCAATATGATTGTGAATCTAAATTTAACCTATGTAAAACTTTTAATTGTATTTATCTTTTAAATTGTAAAATCTGTAAGTATAAATATATTGGACAGACCTCAAATACTATTAACATTAGAATTAATCAACATAGACATGATGTTAAAAACTTCAGTTATACCAACAATTCTAATAAAATTGAGTTCAGACACTTTCAAAAGCATGATTTTAAAAATGTTGAATTGTCAATTATTAAAATTGTACCAAAAACTAAACACAGATTATGGTGGGAAAATCACTTTATCAAGAAGTTTTAATTCAATATATCCATATGGTCTTAATGTTTTATACTTTGCTAAAAACACACTCCAAATTATGTTACAGAGTAATAACAAAGAATTTTTTTATACTGCTCCCAATTCAGATAAGAATTCTAAAAGAAACTACAGAAGCAAAAGAACTAAAAGGAAAAACAGAGATAAGAAATCTTTAATTGATAATATTAAAGTTATTATAGATGCTTTTGAAATAAACTTTAATATCTCTCAAGCAGATCAAATACTTCATGTTTGATCTTAATAAAAAGGAAATTGTATTGTTGGAGGAAATCTTAAATAATAAGTGCTTTATGGTGTGTCATGCAGTTCACATCATTAAAGACATTAATAATTTTTAGTTAATAAATTCAATATAAATATTGATAAATTTAATAAACCTACTACAGAATACTGCACTTTATTATTCATGAATAATACATTTGATAAAGTTAATTTTTCTAGTGTAATTAAAAGACATTTGTCACTTTTTCCTGTTAGGAATGTAATTGTTAAAAAAGCTTTTAAATATAATAAAACGATGGGCAGATTTATCTTTAATTACAATAATAGCTCACCTTCTCTTGACATAGATGACTGTAAATGTAAGAACTATCATGAATTTATTGATAGCTATGACAAACATGTAGTAACAGGCAATTTAAATATAATCAAGGACAGAATTTTAAAAGATATCATGAGTAAAGGCACTAGTTTTAGATTAACAATTTCTAACAACAATAATACCGTTAAAAAACAAATTAATAATGATATCAATAATTTTATTACTAAATCTGCAGTTAAATATGTTTTGCCTTTAGAGTATTTGATGAATTTAAGTACAATATTTTAAAAGACCTGATGAAATTTAATTATCGCTGATTATCGTCAGTACTTACTTATAAAGATGTAAAACAGAAAATTTATGATTTACAAAAGAATTTTTATCATTGTTTACATAGATAAACTGCCTGGTAATTATGCTATAATTTGTAAATATTTTTATAATAATATGATTAATGAACACTTTTTAAACAATGAATCTTTTAAAAGATTTGACTTGTCAGATACAGAAATTACTAATCGAATTACTGCTATATATAGAAAATTGGGTATTTCCATTCATAAGATTAAGTTTCTATATATATTTTTAACACCTAAATTTCATAAAACTCCTGTTAAATTTAGAACAGTAACAAATGGTTTCAAAACATATATCACTGCTGCAGGTAAAATGCTGCATAATATTATACAAGAATTTATCAATAAGCAATGTAATAAAGCTATAATTAAAAATAGTAAAGAAATTATAGATTTTTTTAAAAATATAAATATTTATTCAGTTCATAGTTATGACTTTGAAGATCTTTTTAATTCCATTAATATCAATGATATAATTAGGGTAATTTTAGATAATCATAGAAATTATAACCTTAATATTAATTTACAAAAATTTAGAACTCTAATAAATTTAGTCTTAAAAGAAAACTACATTAATTTTAATGGTTCTCTGTACAAACAAACCAAAGGTTTGCCTCAAGGTGGCCCTGCTAGCAATAGTTTGGCTAATTTGTATTTAAGCTTTTACAAAAATAATTATATTATTAATAATGATTATTACATATTTAGATACATATATGACCTAATTATTTATGGTAAAAATAATAATTTTAACCCCATTATTAATTTTTATCCGGAATATTTAAAGCTAATTAAAATTAATAGTAATCCAGTTAAAACTAATTACTTGGATGTATCATTGTGTATTAAGGACTATAAATTACATAGCAATATTTATGATAAAAGAGATGATTTTAATTTTAACATTCTTAAAGTGCCTTACTGGAATTCCAACTTATATTAATTTATAGAAATATTATTTTCAATTATGTTTATCGTAATAACGTTTTAGTTAGTGATAAATTTAATATATATTTAAATCTTAATAACTTTATTAAACATTGTATGGAACATGGATACCCTCCAAAATTTATAAAAAGTTACCTAACAGTTAAATAAAAATATGTTATTAGTTGTACAGTTTATCGATAGATGGCGCCTCAAGCTACGTAAATTAACAATATTACATTTTCTTAAAAATTAATTGTATATGTCTGCGTGGAACTTTTATTTTCTATAAATTTTAAAATAAAATATAGAGTTTTTAAATGTGTATATATAGTATTAATGCTATTTTATCAAAACTTAATAATTTTATGCGATACTGTTATTGTCCATAGCCGGGGAATATGAGTCACGTGGTAAGTCTTTATCTAATAGTTTAACTTTGTTTTTAAATATTTTGGTAATTATTATAGGCTATAATATTATCATTTTACATTAATAGATTATGGTTTTATCTATAATGATAGTTAAACTTCTATTGAAAATTTCTTGCTTTCCCTATGTCCCAGAGTATTGGCAAATTCAGGTTAAGGTTGGCTGGCCGAAAAACATTGTTTAAACCTGCATTCCTGGCTCCTAAGGCTAGGAGTTTCTCTAGTATTTCTGTGGCTAAATCTATTCTATCATGACTATAGTTATCTTAGGTATATATAACTAGTTTTTGTATATTTTTGTAATGTATATATATATATATATATATAATATCATAAAATGAAAAAATTACACAGTATTATAAAATTGATAGTACTAAATTATACCACTAACAAAACTAGAAGATTTAAACGAGATTTCAAGAAACACAATATAAAAAATGATGGAAAAATATATTGTACTAGAATTAACTAAGCGTATGTATAGCATGAAACAGAGTTAGAACTTTAAAATGTAAGAAACCAGAAGAGTCAATGGACTAAAATGAAGACCTATTATGATTTCTAAAGCTGTTGCCGAATTAGGACCAGCAAAATTAGGGTTAAATATATTTTACGGATCCAACACTTCCCCGTACAGCAGAAATTTTCGTCATAATAGCAAAACATAACCGTATTGAAAAGTTAGGCCTAAAACCAATATATATATATATATATATATATATATAATATATATATTATATATATATATATATATATATTATATATATATAGTTCAAATTTTGAATCGTTTATAAAATACTTTCTATTTATCCATTCAACTTCAAATACATGTTTAAAAACTTGTAGTGGATGACACTTGATGTTAATACAGTTTTTTTAAATATTCATGCATCAATTAAATTAAAAAATGAATAAATATTAACAAACAAAAATTATAGTCCAACAGCATATATAGGAAGGAAAATCATTCGTTGTGTCAGTTTTGAGCAATGGATAGCGCGCTGGACTTCTAATACAAAGGTCGTGGTTTCGAATCTCACCTGAAATAGAATAATTTCTGAGAAAGTGATTTTTTTTTTGCTATTCTATTTTATTGGAATACTTAATTTAATTAATGAATAAATAGTATAACAAACAAAAAATAGTCCAACACCATACACAGAAAGAAAAATTTAAATTTCAAGAAAAAAATCACTTTCTATGTTGTCACTTAACACATATTTATATTAATTGTAACTATTTAATAAAAAGTAACTAAAATAAAATGTTTCTTTGTTGACTTAAGTAGGAATTGACTTAAAACTTATGACTTGACTTATTACTTGTTCTGTTAGATCTTTAATCTCAAAATATATCCCTTAGTTCTGATTTTCTTTAAGTATTAATTGTAATAAGAATATTTTTCTCTGATTTATCTATAAGTAGCTCATCTTCTGGTTGCGCTTCATTTTTTTTATATATAATTAGTAAGTTGTACTCTTAAAAGATATTTACTTTTTCGCCTTTTCCGTTTTTCGTTTTCAAAAAAATACGTAGGTGGTTCAAAAAATAAGGTAACAAGTCCTCTGATGGGTGTTCAAATTACTTGTATGATTATAAATTCTTCTGGAGATAACTGAGATGTTTACAGCATTCAAACGGTGCCAGTAGATTTGAATGGTCTTCCAGTAATATGACTAAATCTTAGTTAAAAGGTGGCTGCGAAAATGAAAACATGATCCATGATTGAAATGATAAATGTGATACGGTTTTTGGGCTTAAAAAATTCTCCAGCTGAAATTCATCGACAATTGGTAGAAGTGTACGGTACAAGTGTTATGCCACGACGACAGGTTTGGTTTTGGTGCACTGAATTCGACAAAGATAGAACAGTTGTGCGAGATGGAAAGAGCGTTTTCGGTGGTGACATAGGCCCTCTCTCCTTACCTTTCCGCATTGGCGTAACGGAGAATATTAGGGCCGGACTGCAAAGTCAAGCTTTAGGCCTCAGTCGGATATCACAAAGGATTGCAACTTGGTGTCAGTCAGGCTTTGAGCCCCCTGGAACCCTGGGCAACCCGCAATGCGGGGGTACTGCCTTTCCGACCTCACAACGATTGATTTTAACCTCTTTTGACTTTTAAAGAAACACTAGAGAGGTCAGAATTTCAGAACCGATGCTGAGGTCTTGACGTGGTAGCCCAACCTTGACATTCATTTCAATGGTTTAGTGTACTGTTGGAACAAATGTCTCGATAAGTATAGTGACTATGTAAAGAAGTAATATGTACCTGTGCCTTTATACAATCGTATATATTTTTTATCTATAATATAAACATTTACTCTGAATGGAATTGTAACCTTACTTTTTGAAAACCCTAGGAACTTAGAATAAAAGTCCTTCTCAAACACTTACTTTCTTAAAAAATTTTGGTTTATTTCTTAAATTTTAACACTTGTATCAATTCTCTAATAATTTACTGAAACCTAGAAATTCGGTTTAATTAAAAGTCTGGCCTCATCTTAGGTATCACATTTAAAAAATTCACAAAAAGATTTTATTTGCTAATCTTGACGACAAAGTAACCTGTAATAGTAGAATGAGATTTTTGATTTCTTTGTCTTGAACGTAAGTCGGCACTTACCAGTAGTTGCAATTAACGATTAATTCTTACGAAATGAATAAATTTATTGCACAACTTGGAAACGTTTATAAAAAACCCAGATTAAATTTAAATCAGATTGCTGTTTGCTTGTAATTGTCTATTCTAAATATGTTTATACTTTACGCATATTCGACTGCTTCTAAGAGTGGCCAGGGTAAACAGTATCAATCGAATCAGGGGTTCAAGCCTTAATATGGTAGTCAGGAGAGTGAGGTGCCACAGCTGAGACATCGTCCTCGACATATTTCACTATGGTTTAAAATTATGAGGAACGTCGCCAATAGACTTTAAGTATCTTAGCAGTGCAAAGTTAATAAAATAGTCAATCAATCACGACTGTTTCCAGTCCTAAGATTTGTCTTAGGATTTTCCCATATGAACCTAGAAGGAGAAAAATGTAATATTTAAAAATAATAAATAAAATCTTTGTCAATCCATATATTTATTTGTTGCTGCTTGTTGTACTTGTTGCTAATGGCGCCTGATCGATAGTGTCAGATCCAGGCTCAAGAAATTCATCGTGGCAAGGGGATTGCTTTTAGGTCTGTCGTTATCCGCAACCTTAAGCCCCATACGGGTGGCAGTAAAATTTAGCTCGGTTTCACTCTGATTTTGAGGGTGAGTGAGTGAGTGAGTGAATACTAACGTCACGTGAAGGCTTTTGGCGATCCGATTTTGAGGGAGAGCACTCTATGTGTTTATTTAAATTCCCTCATCCAATGAATTTTGGAGTATTCTGGTAATATTTTTAACACGCTTTTATAAGTTTCACTTGCATGTAACGGAATCTTGGAACTCGATATTTACCCACTTTAAAGGTCGGATTTATTCGAAATTTTGTTCACTTCTCAAGGATCGATGACAATACAATAACTTCATAATTTTATTCCGTTGTCCTTATCAGGATCGTCAGGAATAACGATAATCAGATTTGGCGACAATTCCATATACCACTTCCAGATTTGGCGACTTATTGCATACACCATTTTCATATTTGGCTACTAATTCAATATACCATTTTCAGATTTCGCGACTAATTCCAGATTTAGGGACTAAAAGGATAAGGTGGAACCCTAAAAGCGATTGTTTTTAATTTTAAGCAAATTAAATGCAAGTGTGAAATACACTTGTAGTAAAAACAAATAAAACAAACAAAAAAGTGTTCGTTATGTAAGAAAGTGGAGGGTGGGTGTGTGTTACCAATTTCTTACCATAATATAAACATTTTTCTGAATCTGAAAATAAAAAAAGCTCGAGCATGTGAAAAAAATAATTTATGTTCTAACTGCTAAATGTTTTTTGTTTTTATAAGGCAATAGGTTAAGAAGTGATAATGCGAATTAACATTATAGCAATTCGTTTAAAAGGCGATAATATGATTGACACTTAATATTATCATGCTTTTATTAACTCGCTTTCTTGAATGTCTGTCCGAAGGGAATTTTGAAATTAATTTTAAACTGTGTGACTTTCCGATGAGAGCTAGACTTGAAATTTGGACCATAGCTAAGGAGTGGATGACAATGCATGAAAATGTGAAAGGGGGGGGGACGAAAAGGAGGAATTTTATACTCTTTGGTCCGTTATAAAAACATGGTACATTAAAATTTCTTTTAATTCGAACTTTTTCTTCTTAACATACTTTTATTTGTTTGACCTGTTCTATACAGACCTGTTCTACTCATCCGAGGCTCTGTAAACGGAGAGAATAAATACAGTTTAGACCCATTAATTAATATCCATTGAAGAGCAAGACTGATTCTATCAGCCAGATATTTTCGGCTCCAAATATCAAACACAGGGATAAGTTCAAAAATGAATAAACGACAGTTTAAAAAACTAAAAAAACACGTTTTTATTGTAGTTCTAACTAAAAAATGAAAAATAAATTATAGTTTAAAAAAACTAAAAAACACGCTTTTATAGTGAATCGAACTAAAAAGCCAAAAAATAATTCTTAATATAAGAGTAAAATGATGAATGAGAAAATTAATGTCATTTGGTAAAAGCGTGGGGTGCTTTGTACTACATTTTTATACTAACTCAGCATTTCGGAATAGAAGTTAGAAATTATAACAATTTATATATTTATAGAACACTCCATGTTTTTAACCCAATGACATTAATTTTCTCTTTCATCATTTTATTCTATATTAAGAATTATTAATACTGCAATCTTTGCCATTAAGGATAAAATCTTACTCTGCCCAGAAGATAGAAAAACTTTATAACAAGATTTTGTATGTATTTTTGTAGATAAAAGCCAATATACGAGTTAGGTTCCGTAAAATAAATACTGTTTATTGTATGAATTTTTGAAACATTTGTTAAAACGGATACATATATACACGACATAAAATGCGTTGCGAAACCACACATACGACAACAATAGTTTTCTACGATCCTTTTTTTTTAAATAAATAAACAAAAGCGAATTTTACTAGACAAGTAAGGTCATGTATAAGGTAACTGATTTGTTAGTTACCAGTATAAAACTTCATAAAACCAGAAAATTTTCCAAACCTTGTGTGCTTTTTGTACAATATTTAGAAATGTAATTTGTATTTATATTATAATCTCACGTGATTTACTTTTATTCAATATGAAAAAAATTATCCACAAAGATACCTAATATGATATATGTTACCTAAGATAATATACACTCACTTCCAAAAGTTAAGCACGGAGAGGAAAATGCTAATTTCCGGAAGCCAATCAGAATTGAAGAAGATGCAATTCGCTACAGAGGTAGATGGAAGTATGCAAATATGTTAGGTAATAGCCAATCTTGCTTTCATGTCAAGAAATATGCAAAAAGGACAGTCTTATAAGAAGCCAGCTTTATGAAGGGTTACAGAAGTTGATTATAAGTGCTGATAGAAGGTGTTTAAAACTTTCGTACAATTTGTTTTCAAGACATACGTGTTTCTATCACTTTCAGAAAACGAATGGAAGATTCTGAGCTCTGGCGTGCTGTGGGGTGCATTGAAGCAGGACAGGATCACAGATGTTTCTCTTTTCTTCGGCGTTCATCATTCTGTAATTTCACGTTTATGGAAACAATTCTAAACCACACAGACAGTTGTCCGAAGGACCGTAGGTGGTCGCCCAAGGGTTACAACCCCGCAGAAGATCGATATATTGCTATTGTAGCCAATCGGAATCGCAGAGAGACCTCCACACGTGTAACATCTATGGTTACAGCGTCCATTGGTAAGGCTATATCTGCAGCTACTGTACGCCGAAGATTACATATGAATGGACAGTATGCCCAGGTACCTCGAGTTTGTGTTCCTCTATGTGTCCAATCAAGAGGGGCACGGTTAAAGTGGTACTGGGAATATGGCAATTGGACTGTGTCTGACTGGGGCAATGTCATGTTTACTGATGAGTCAAGATTTGCTCTGGAGCCAGATGACAAGCGTATATGGCGGAAACAAGGAACACGCAATCAGCATCAAAACATCACCGAGCATCACGCGTTTCGAGGCGGAAGCATTATGGTGTGGGCAGGGATTTCATTAGGACACCGCACCGACCTGCACATCTTTAAACGGGGTTCTATGGCGGCTGTCCGGTATCGAGATGAAGTCCTAGAACCCATTGTGAGATTGTACGCTGCAGCAGTGCCCTACTTTTGTTTTAATGGACGATAACGCACGTCCCCATAGAGCTGACATCGTCGATGACTACCTGGAGAGTGAAGGGATTGCGCGTATGGCGTGGCCAGCATGTTCGCCCGACCTTAATCCCATTGAAAATCTTTGGGATGCTCTCGGCCGTGCTGTATCTTCACGTCTCTCACCTCCAGCCACTCTTATTGAGCGGGAAACTGCTCTACAAGAAGAATGGCGATTGCTTAATTCTGCGGTGGTTGACCACCTAATTGAAAGCATGGTCAGAAGTTGTAAGCTTTGCATACAGATGAGGGGGGATCACATACCCTTTTAATGTCCTTTTTTTCATTTTATGCTGTTTAGTTTCACTTTATACATAAATCTGTTTAAGTCTCCAGTATCACATTATCTGATAACTTACAAAAATTTAATATTGTTTTCATTTCTGTATATAATTATTGATTTTGTTTTATGTATAAATATATATGCTACTTTACTACCAAATTTTGTGTCAAACAACGCAGTATTTGTTAATTTTTTCGAATTTTACATCTTCGTGCTTAACTTTTGGAAGTGAGTGTACATTAAAAATATATATAAGTAGTAAATATATATATTTATGAAACCCTTAATCTTATATTTGTTATACTTCATACTTTGGTTTCACCATGAAAAAATCTTTATATAGAACGAGAACATTGGCTTCTCGCTCTATATAAAGATTTTTCATGATGATGTTAAGAATTTGTTACCAACTATCGCAACAATAACAATGTTCAAGATAACTCGTCAAGTTGGAAACAATGATTCACATGTGTCGTACCCGCTGAATCAGCAGCCATGTGCTTCATTTCATATAATATCATCAATATGATTGCGATAGTACATTATTGTATGTCTTCGTAGAAAAATATTGCATCAATTCCAGTTCAAGCAATCGTTGCGATATTTTTGCGTGAGAAAAAGTGGTTGTCTGATACGAAGACTTAATAAATTCAACGGAACTAAATACTCAACTTTTTCAGGAAGCTACAAGAGCTGCGGGTTTATCAAAATCTGAGGACTTTATCAATAAAATGGTGGACGATGCAGCTTTAAGGAAGAATTTAACTGAAGAGCAGTGCCAAGAATGAATTTTCCAAAAAAAAAACCAAATTAATCGAGTTACATAATTCATGTCAATTGTAGTTTTATAATTTGAGCTATGAGCAGTTGTTTAACTTGTTCAAAAGGGGTTGGTCCACGTTAGTTGGACAGGGGGGGGGGTCCCGACTTAGTAAATTATAAAAAAAATTGATACTTAGATCAATCAAATAGTATTATAATATATCAAGAATCGATTTCTAATTTTTAGTCACGTTGTTCAATTATTCGGATGAAACTGGTTGTTAAATGAGGCTTGTAATTAGATTTCTCTCAGAAAAGGATTAATTGTTTAAATACTAAAAAATCAATCTTTAAGATAGCAACGCATAAGTAAAATTCTATGAATCCCATTAGATAAATTTCCCTTGCATGCATTACCTAAACATGTACTTTTCCAAAAGTTAGCTGTCGAAATACAGAAAAATCATTAATTTTGAGCAATATATTGCACAATATTTGCTCAATTAATTTTAACTTATTTTTGTTGCAGCAAAGTTTATGTATTATATATTTTAGAAATAGGGTGTACGATTCATTTGAATAAATTAAACATTTGTGTTTCCAAACTTCTCATGTCATGTGTAAGTGTAGAATATTTTTATTTCTTTCAGTCAAAGATTTATCATTTATTGAAAATATAGCCAAATACTATTTATTTCTATTTACATAAAATGCTAAATACTGTAAAGTGGTTTTTTATTTTAATTTCAGGCATAAATTGTTAATATTCTTCATCAACATAAAACATTAGTTTTATCAATTAATTCAGAGTCTAAAAAAATTCTTGATTTAAGAATTATATTTTCTCTTGAAGATTTAATAGAATTTATAATCTACCCCATTTTTATAATCTACAAATAGATTATAATACCAATGTCTAATATATTAGTCATTTTTCTTATTTTTTCTTAGACTAAAGGACTTTTTAAAAAGTCATTCCCGGTCTCTTAACTGTTTTCAGATTTTAAAAAAAAGTAATGCTTTTTTAGAATATTTTTCTAAATTTGCTTAAATTTATGTTTAACAGCTTTGATTTTATTTGGAATAACATACGTTTTAGTCCAAATTAACATATATATATATATATATATATATATTATTTTCATGTGTATTGTGTACTTTTCTCGCACGTCAAAGTAACAAAAGTATATTGTTTTGTATATATCTCCATAAAACTGCTGCTATGATCATTTTTATTTGTTCAATTAAATAACAGTAAATACATCAAATGATATTTGCATTGAATCATCAAGCTTACATTATTTTTTTAAAAGAAAAGTTAAAACACATACAAAACATTTTTAAACATCTTTAAAGTGCGTTAAAGAACATTGTTACAAAATTGACTGAATTACACGTCACTCTTTAAAAATTACAGATATTTTTGCTATATATTTTTTCTTTTTTATTCTTAGAATCAATGTTCAAATAGATTCAATGTTAAGAAGCAATAGCTAAGAATTAAGGAGAATTTTTAAATTTTATTATTGCCATTAAATTTATGTAATTTTAAGCAGAATTACTATGACTGTCAGTACAACGATGGATCTGAAAGCTCTTCTTTTCATGACCTTGGTTTTCTTCTGCGTTTCTTCTTTACTTCTGGAAGCGAAAGAAAACAGCAAATCAAAACTAAAAAAAGTAAAAGAAGGATTTACAATGAAGGATGCAATAAAGTTTATGGAAAAGGCCGATGAAAGGTTAACCGAGTTTTCTCAAAAGCTAAGTCATGCATCGTTTGACTGGAGCGTAAACGTAACTGATGCAAATCTCAAAGAATTGGTAATATGCATTTATATAACATCGTAAATTAATGGTTCTGAATGGCTTTTTCATTAATACATCTCACCAAAGCCCACCTTTAAATGTAATAATTAATGTTAATATATATATTTTTCAATATAGTTAATATTTGTTTCATTTAGTAGTTATAGTTTCTTGCAAACAAAATTTGTTTCTAATTTCAATTTTTTTCTAGGTATCTCTAAAACTATTAAACCTACAGACTAGAAATTTGGCAGGCATGTTACTTTTATGGAGTAAAAACCCGCAGCAAAAGAGTTTTCTTTTGCAAAATTCTTTCCTAAAGATGGGTTACGAGGGGTTAAGAATAAATTATTCATAAAAAATTCCTGTTTTCACCTGTTGGATCCACATACTTGAAATTTCTTTTGTTGAAGATGCATTCACTAAGAATGGATTTTAGTAAAATCGACTCCTGTGGAAGTATTGGAAAGTTACTGAGGCGGATATATATAAAAAAATCCCTTTTTCAAACTACTAGACCCACAGTTAGTAAATTTGGTATGCATATTTATTTTTAGAACTGAACTTCGCTAAGAACTGGTCTTATGGAAATTAACTTTCAACGCGGAGGCTATGGAGCATATTGATAGTAAAAGTTTTCGATTTTGAATTATTGGAGCTTAGTCTTGAAATTTGGCAATATGTTTATTTTGTTGAGATGACATCCACTAAAAATAAGTTTTGGGAAATCCAGCTGAAGGCATTGAGCTACTGGAGGGTAAATAATGATTCTACTTCAAATTTATAAATTTCAATCCTGTCCTTTTTAAATCAAGTGGTGATGATTTTAGGAATGTTTTTCATCATAATCGGACGTTTATTGCTGGAACTTAGATATGAATAATTTATATATCTAATATATAAAATTCTCGTGTCACAGTGTTTGTAACCAAACTCCTCCGAAGCGGTGTGGCCGATTCTTATGAAATTTTGTGCGTATATTCATTAGGTCTGAGAATAGGACGTAAACTATTTTTCATTCCGATATTGTAATTAGTTAAAAAGATATTAATTAAAACCCTTAAAACGCATAATTGTCTTAACCCTGCGCGTTATTTTTCCCGCCTATCGTCGTGAATGAACAGAGGGTGAAGTTTTTCGGTATTCTCGACGTTATTTAAACAGCCATCCGTTTTTTGTTTTTTAAATCAGATAAAAAAATAATTACAGAATCAGAAAGATCATTTCTTTCGCCACGATACAGTATAATTGTTTTTGCAAAATAATAATATTTTCTGTTTTTTAAGATTTTTAAAGAAAATAGTTAAAATTAATGCGTTTTTATGAAAATTATTTCGAAATCATTGCGTATGAATTTATTTTCGTGTTATGAAAACGATATTCTACACTAAATAACTTCAAGCCCTTTTCATTTAGAACCAGTCATTTAAAAAATAAAATGCCCAAAACTTTTTTTTAAGATTTTTCAAAAAATTGTCGAAATTTTTAACTTAACATTGAATAACTTCGTTATTTATTAAGAATATCATACGAAACTTTTCTTGCGTTTGTAGAATAATGTTATCAAACTTCTGTGCGAAAACTTGAAAAATTGCTTAAAAATTACGGATAAAAAAATTTTGTGATTTTCGTAAAATAACGTTATTGCAAGAAATAATCTAAACAGTATTTTTTGTACATTTTTTATTTAAAAGTCCTTCGTTTTCGAAATTAATGTGTGAAGTTTGAAAGCATTAACTTAAAAATTAAGCCCTAAAAAATAAAAACTTTAATAACATTTACGCGACTTTACAGTTATCCAAGCCTTGGCGTCGAAAAATGGTTTCGCGCCAAATAGCTTTCAATTGTTTCACCTGAAACTTCACATCTAACTCAAGGGTTACACCAAAAAGTTCTGACTTAATCAAGCGAAAATCAGCAAATTTGGCAAATAAAAAAATGCGAGTGAAAAATTTATTTTTGCTTCAATTTTCATCATTTTCTCTTTGTATGATTTTCAAAACTAAATCATTATTGATGTCAGATTATGATGAAAGAATGTATTCAATACATTTCTGAGATTCATTTAAAATATTTATCTGTATCAAATTAGTGATTTAAAAAATAAAAAGCCAAAAACCTTTTTGAACAAATTTTAATAAAACACTCAAAATACTTAAATCAATCGTTTAATGATTTCTTCTTTAAAAAAGATAATTGCATGAAACTTCATTCCCATGTGTGGAACATTTAAAAAAATCCTCACAATTTTACTTCAAGATTTAAAATAGTAGTGAAATTTTGTAATTTGAAAATTTTCTACTTTTCTGTCTTTTTTCAACATACAACTATTTTTAAAAAGGCTACATTTTCGTTTCCGAGGACTAAAAAACTGCAACGAAAGAATTGAAAAGTGAGTGAGTGATTTATAAATTCGCACTGTTCACCTACTCGAGAGTTTTTGGCAACGGACTTCGAAATTTAAACCACGGTCAAGTGATGAGGACGACACCTGAGCTTTCACTCATCTCTCCTAATTACCACACCAACTTAAGAACAAATTTTGAAAAAGGGAGTTTTTATGACATAGTTAAAGAAATCACTCACATCGCGCGCATACACACACACACATAAGTGCTATCGTTCTAAGGGAAACAGGAAATTCCCATGGGGATGAAGTTATTCACTAGGTAAAAGCCCGTGCAACCCCAGGGTAAGCGGAGAGGAAAGTAACAAAGAAGTCAAAGTAATTTCGAAAAATAATATTGGAAGTGCTGATTTTGTCAAGAGATGGGAAAATGTTAAACGAGAAAGCCATGATACGCACTCACGGGCCATGCACTCACATGGTACGTGTCACACCCACACAGAAGTACTGGCGTCAGAAATAAAGGAGGAAATTAACATGGGGATTAAATTATACCCTCGGTAAAAGCCCGTGTAACGCCGGGCCGGGTCAGCTAGTATTCCTATTTAAACTGTACATGTTCATACATCATGAAATACCCAGCGAAGCGAACGGATAACGATTAGTATTGAGATAAGACTAAACTTTGAAAAAAGCATTCGAAAACCTAAAATTTCCAATAGAAACAGAAGTATGAAATTTTAATAAAACGAAACACAATTAAAATGATATTTAAAAAGAGATATATTTCTTCTTTCAGTTTCTATTTATTCAAAACTTAACATGTTTTTGTTTTTTATTTTATAATAACCACACAATTTACCTTTAGCCTTTACAGCTTGCCTATCAACAGTATTTATAAAAAAGTTTTAAAAATTTGTGTTAGTACAATATTGCGACATGCCGGTTGGTTTGAAGCTGGTCTTTTACGCCGAAGGTTACGGGATCGACCTTGATCGAAGTCGGGTGATTTTCATGACACAGAACATCAACAGTGTTCATGTCTAATGATTATACGGCATGTTAAGATCCCTAGATTGTCTATTTGGCTTGGATGCTCACGGCAAAAATAAATTAGAGTTCAGGTTCCTCCCTCTGGGGAGGAAACGGGGCTTCAGAATTACTGGCAGTAATTGATATACCACGTATAAGGTGCCGCACTAAGAAGTGATACCAAATCCCTGAAATGTACTAAGTCTGCAAAGGGAAAAAAATCCACAGACCCATTAGAAAAAAATTATAATACAACATTGGTAAAGAAAGCAGTCTGCACACACACATACAAAATAAATTCTCTTATAATCCAGAATTTCTGTAATACAATTCGAGATTTGGAAAAAAATTTCACAAGTAAAATGACCTCTTTGAGTGAGCGAGAAAAGTTTAACATCCCACTATCAAACAACATTATGGTTATATATTAGCGACGGACCCTGTAATTTTGACCCACGGTTACGTGACGAGGACGACACTTTAGCTGGCAACCCTTTTTCTAACTGTCACTCCACACCAACAGGAGGACATTGAGCCTCTCGGATTTGCTCATTGCAAATTGCTTAAGTTGGAATATTTTAAGTTGGGTAAATTTCCGTACATCATGAATCAAAATAAAGATGTTTAAATGCACAAGATGTTTCGTTGGAAATTTTTTATTTCGCCACTTATACCAGAATTAGCTTACTTAAATCGGAAATTTATTAGAATTAAAATTTACCTGTATAAAATTTCGTTCTAAAATACTGCTTATACACCGAGCTATAATTAATAATGCATCAAGCCATTCCTAAGATTTCAATCAATTAAGTGTCCAAATAACTTTTGCAGCGTTAACAACTTACGTACTTTAACCTACAGCTACATTTATGTTTAATTAGCTGACAGTAGGAATTGTTAGATTCATTGCAGTAAGCTTCGAATTTATCAACGATGGTAGGTTATCAATATGTTTACGTAAGTCCGTGGAAACTGAGCTCACTGGAACACAGAAGTAAAGTATTAACAGCGAAATGGAAAACGCACTAGTTTCAAATTTGAGTGTTTACATTCAAATAAGCCGTCGTGATAGAGGGTCATTCAGCTTGAGAATAGCCAGCTTTTGTTTCGCTAAAGCAATGTTTCCCAAACTTTTGGCATGTATATATATATATACTCCTTCTACAAGTTTCGTAACGCTGAGTACCCTCGTCATAGAAATACGTGTATTTTAATAACAATCAAAATATATTTTCCCAAAATAATAAGAAAAGAGAAATAAAGTTAATCAAAATAAAACACAAATAAAAGTTATGTTATAAGTAACATTTTGTTCGATTGATGAGAAGGATTAAATTGTTTGTGCTGAGATAATAGATCGTCACAATTTGGTCTGGTTGTTAATTTTAATCTGCGATGCAATTCTACGTTTTTTCAACTTAATGCCTACAAATGATGAAAAAGCAACTCACATAAATATGAAGTTGGAAAAGGCAAAATGTATTTCATAACATACATCCCTATGCATAACAAACATTCGCTATAAAAAAAATCGCACAGAAATTAAAAATACATAGGGGCCAGTAGAAGCCACTAACTATTAATGGATAAGGAACTGTAATGAAGTGTGGGGTATATCCTACCGTGTCATAAAGGATCATCTCACGCCTCACAATATTACCTTGACTTGACTCATGACTACGTGGAATTAGGCGTAGCTAAGCATGGTGCAGTGCATATCCCCACCTAACTTTTCCCATACCCCTGGGGTATGTGTACCACACTTTGGGAAACACTGCGCTAGAGAATATATCGCAACATATAATGTATTTTGATAACTTTAAGTTCGTCACAAAACAAACTCGTGAATTGACAAATACAATGGGCAGTAATAAATCTAAAAAAATCAAGGAGGTATGGAAAAATTTTAAGTTTTTTCGGTATTAATCTAATAAGTCCTTCATCCTTCAGAGAACAAAACCTACAATATCAAATGCTTGTTGAAAGCAATATATTTTACGGGATTATTTAAAATAGAAATTTAATCGAGCCAGCAGAAAACATAATGGAGTTGCAGAATTAGTTCAATCTCCAAGAGGGTAGCATTTTGATAATGACTGTCAAAAAATATTCAAAAAATTGCTGTGGAGAAAGAAATGAAAGCTCAAACTTATATTGTTGAAGGATATATGGAAATGAAATCTATGATAATTAATGATAATTATTAATCTTTAATCTTTCATCAGAAATGAAATCTTTACATATAAAGGGGAAAATCAACTTAGTCACTCATTCACCACGAAATCTCTCAAACTATTAAACATGGAGATATAAAATTTGGTAAGTATGTTTCTTTTATTGAATAGAGATTAGATAAATATGGTTTTCACAGCAATAAATTTCCAAGGAGAAGGGTTGTTAGGAGATGTTACAGATAAATATCCCTATTTTTGAACTATTAGAATCGCATACTTAAAATTTGACCAAATGTTTCTTTTGTTGAGCAGAAACTCTCTAAGAAAAGGTTTTATTGAAATCGACTCCCAATGAGGTTTACGGGTTAATTTTTTTTTAAAAAAAGGCTTAATATTAGAAAATGACATTTTGAGTTATTTTTCTATATTTAGCTGAGATCTATACTTTGTCTTCAAAGCAGCGACGGCAGAGAAAATCTGGTTTCACAAAGATAGGATCTTGTAAATAGTAGTATATAGTATACGAAATGCTTTTGTTTTTACTGCAGAAAATTTATCATCCACATGTGCCTAAAATTCAAAGAGCGATTTATTACAAAAATGAATTTTAATTTCGCCACTGAATGTAAAATCTATCAAGATTTCTTCTTCAGCAGTTGAGAGCCCTTCTGAAGTATTTTGAAATAGATCCTAACCCACACTCGTAACCTATGCAAGAAAATGCTTTTTAAAATTCTTTGCCATCATGATTAAATGATTTTCAAAGATTTTAAAAACAGCTTCCACGTGTTCTTTGGATTTGTAAGTTTTTACAGGGGCTTTTTGTTCTCCATTTAATTCAGTAATTGTAAATCCAAAATCTAAGTATTCTTCAGAATATTTCCTTGACTTAATTTTCGGAACCATGCTCGTCTGTGTACTTGTTGATACTTTATTATAGTCGATGTTCGCTTACGACTTTAAAGTGTATCTATGATTTTGTTTTAATCTACTGCCTTAAATACTTTACTGTGAATTACAACTAATGCACAAATTATAAAATGTACGTTCAAGATAGATTCAGTAGCTATAGAAGTATCGACTCGACTAAAATTGTCTGGAATTGTACGAGGTACAGCATTTTTACATGTTTGGCGCAGACGTCCGATAGGTTGCCCAGACTCACGCAAACGTTCGCGAGAATGCCAGATATGATGGATATGATAGAGAGCAACATATTAGACCAGGATACTCAGCCTATTTTGCTGCCGGGCCTCATACATATGTTAGGTATTTCACGCGGGCCGCAACATGAGGATTATTGGGGGGGGGGATGCTTTAAGTTCTAGATAACATAGAAAATTTAAAATGTGGAAAATGACCTATTTTGCTTTTTCTTTTAATCATTATATTTTTTTATTTCCGTCACTTAATTTTTTCTTAATGGAAAGCATTGAAGACCATTCTTCCACAATTTCTGCATCAGTAAACGGCTTCATATGATAACCAATGATATAACAAATTGCATAGGAGGCCTTTGTTATTGCTGAGACATTAACACTGATAAATATTTTTGGCTTTTTTAAAGATTATTCAAGAAAGCCTATTTATCATCTCTTGAAAGAGATATTCGAAGAAAAGTGTCATTGAACGATTCCTTTTCATTGGTATTTTTTAAATACATTTTTGTGACAAATCAAACAATTACTGAACCAAGCTTGTTTTTCACTACAAAATAGCCAATTTCCAAATCGTCTTGGAACAATCTATTTTCTTCGAATATTTTTCCCTTGCATGATATGAAAGATAATTAAAAATTAGATCCACTCGTAAAACGGTCGGTAATCCACTGTTGTCTATTATAACTAATCAGAAAAAAATATATCAATTCCCACCCATACGACATCGACAGCAAAAAAAAAAAAAATTGATATATTTGATTTTTTAACTAAGAATTTCCCTCCAAATTTTCATTAATAAATAAATGAATTTCTCAGAGTAATGAGCTATGACCGGTCCTCTTAAAAAAGCTCGGTGGGCCACAGGTTGAGTATCGCTGGACTAGACTATTTTTCTAATGACATTTGTACTTTTAGAAATGGATGATAGAGGAAATAAATCTTTAATTAAATATCATTTTGCAATCTGTTACAACTTAACAATTAGAGAAAGAAAAACAACATAATAATTATCATATTACTTAAAAGTAATTTACTTAAAATATATATTTCTTTAAAGTAACATATACATAATTTAATACGTATCTTGTTTGTTTGTATGGTTTATAATTAAGATCGTATTGTAGCTTTAGCGTCAAAGTGCATTATTATTGCATTCAATACATTATTATTGTATTAGGGGGCGCGACAAAAATTAATTGTGGAAAATTGGGTCGCCAGTATTGAAAGTTTGAGAGGCAATGCAATAACACGATAATTTATGTCATTCAAAGCAGCCTCATCATATGCTTCTAGAAGCAATTGAAGCGCCTCAGATGAAGATTTCTTCATATTAAAAAAAGCAAAGCAAACATTCTCGCAAACCCTGAGGATGAACGGCTATACTTTTTCACGGGCGGTTCAAAGTTAACAGATAATAGTAATGCAGATGCTACAGTTTTCTGCAACCTATTTTCCTTCTATGCACCAATAGGAATTCACAGCACTGCTTTCGATGCCAAAATTGCAGCTATACCAATTGCTCTATCTCAAATTCTTTGCCACACAGATCGTGTTTCAATGGTATTTATTTTGTGTGATTCAAGGGTGGCCCTCCAAGCAATATCTTTCATCGAGGCACATTTTTTGTTGATATCTAAAATGTCAACTGTGTTAATTGGGAATTTACTTCAATGGCCTATAGACATTGATATGCAATGGATTCTATCGCACTGGGGCATTGAAGGGAATGAAAATGTCAATTGTTTGGGAAGATGAGGGCAAAAATCTTTTAGACCTCTAATAGTATAGTTCCTTTTTATAGAACCAAAAGAATCATAAGGAAGTACTACAGATAACACACACTTCTGGTTCAATTTCAACCAAAAGAATAATCAAAAGTGGTGTTTAGCAAACTCCTTCATATTCCAAAATGGCCACGAGATACAGCTGTGGCTTATTTTCGAATCCCCACTGGCCACGACTGCTTATTCAAGCATCTAAACATGATAGGCATTACCCAGAGTCCCCTTTGTAAACTGTGCAATTTAAATGAAGAAATGGACTCCAGTCATTTGGCCCGCTACCGTGCACTCAGATCTGGACCCATGTGGAGCAGATATTAGAAGGGCAGACATAAAATGTGTGATTTATAGACTATACTGTGGACTTGTGTATGTTTCTTTATTTATCTTTATTTTTGTTTCTTCTTTTTTGTCAATATTCTTTGTTTCTCATTTTGTTTGCAGTTGTCTTGTAATCTGCCATTGGAAATTTAAAAAAACATTCACGCAGATAACTTTTAATCGGCTCAAAACTCGACATTTTCGCAGGAAAAAAATTTTTTTGTGATGCGGATACAAAATCGCTAATACTTCCAGGTTATGATGTTGCCAGATATCCAACCTTACGATATTACGTTTTACATTTCAAAATTTTAACTGTAATTTAAAGATGGGGTCGTCATCTTTTGTCGAACAGCGGAAATTTATTTGTATTCCTTTAATTAGGAATAAACGTGAAATCAGTAAATAATGCAATGTATTGTTACATATGAAATGTAGTTACACGAAATTTTTTATAAAAAATAATAAAAAAGACCCATTTTTTACAGATACTGTGATTTGTAATGCTTTGTTCTTTGTAAATACACAGCTTTTCATTGTTATCAACTTTACGTGCATTTCGAACTTAAATTTATTCGTTTATAAAACTACTATATATTTATGATATCCAATTATAGCAGGGACGGTAAAATGCTAAATATTTATGATGTGATACCAAGCATTCATCTTTTACTAAATCATTTTTTTATTTTTTTTTTAAATTTAAAGAAGTATGATTTTAATTACAGTTTTAACAGTAATTAAAATAAAATAAAATACCTCAGAAAGCAAAACTTCACAAGAAACTTTTAAAAATTACTCAAAATAAACATTTTGAATAATTTGCAAACCTTTTTCGCTGCCACTAATAAATAAGTAATGTAACTTAAAATATATATCAATACGAATTTTTGTGTTTCTTTTCTCCATTTTGTAGAATTTAATATTTTATCGTTCTTATTAAAATTTCATAAAAACATTAAAATACTTTTAATTCCTTTTATTTCGTACTTACAGAAAAAAATTGAGGGCTTAGCTAATATAAATTCCATGAAGATTTTTGAAGAAAGTAAGAAATTTCCGTGGAAATCCTTCAAAGATAAAAACGAAACTTTATACAGATGGTTCGAAATAACTACTAAAGGGCAATACGAGGACAAGATAAATAAATATGTGAGTGTAGCAAATATTTATTTCAATTGAATATATGATAGTTTTTATTCAAAATTTTTTATTTTGTTCCTACTATATTTTAAAGCTGATGAAATTCAAGTAAAAATATTTTTTGTGGTTATTTTGTGTTTTTGCAGTTTATTTATATTGTTATTATTTTATATCGTTATATTTTATTTTTATTTTAAATTTTCATAATGTTCTTCAAAAAATTAAATTTTTTTATTAGTTGAAAACTATTCTAGTACTATTTTAAAGCTGATACAAAAATCTTTAATTTACTGGTGAATTTCAAAAATTTTATTTTGATATAATTGCAATTAATAAAAATTAATATTTTAGTAAATCATGTAAGAGACATATATGTTGCACATAAATCTTAATTTTTTTTCCTTATCTTTATAAAAAATGCAATACTCGTTAATTTGAAAGTAAAAATAAAATTTTATAAAGTAATTATTTTATAATAGTTTATATATATACTTAAATCTGCATATAATTAACTTTATCATTAACGTGGATACCAGAATATATGTTTGAGTAATTTTATTTCAGTTTATGAATTTTACACCTTGTCTTTTAAGAAAATTATTTAAATTTGATTGATAGTTTTCATTTTTTTTCCATACCAAATAAATTCTTGATTATATTAAAGAATGATTTTTTGAACAATTGTTTCTGAAATATTGCAGTAATGCTATTTTCTTAGTGTAGAACATTAATCGTGAGGTAAGTAGATTGAATTTTTTTTTCATTTTTTAAATTATGGGGATTTAATTTTTTTTTACAAATTAATTTTAGTACTTTTAGATCTTTTACCTTCCTTTTATGTATTTAGATTACTTTTTGTAACTCTTGGATTGTGATAAGCTATATTCATTTTCAAATTAATTTTGAGTGTGTTTTTGACCATTATTAAATTTTTTCTAACAGTATTTGTTCCTTAAAATTTTATTTTAACTCTCAGTAAGAGATGTAGGAAGATAAAGAATAAAACTCTTAACTCCTTAAAAAATTGTTTTTAATTTGTACAGTTTGGTAATACAGTGTGTGTGTGTGTGGTGGTGTGTGTGTGTGTGTGTGTGTGTGTGTGTGTGTGTGTGTGTGTGTGTGTGTGTGTGTGTGTGTGTGTGTGTGTGTGTGTGTGTGTGTGTGTGTGTGTGTGTGTGTGTGTGTGTGTGTGTGTGTGTGTGTGTGTGTGTGTGTGTGTGTGTGAAAACAAACTACACTGCTGGGGTCACATAAAATGCAACACCAAAAGACACTGCGAAATTTATTTCGCTGATATTATGTTGTGCAAAGATCAAACGATACAAATTACAACCTCTTGTGACGTGTGGATGATTACAAAATCAGTAGTTAGTGTAGCCGTCATGTTGGCTATAACCACTGCCACATGCCTCGGCATAGAATCAAAGAGAATTGGATGTATCCTTGGGGTACAGCAGTCCACGCGGTTTTCACATATTGCCAAAGTTGATCTAGTGTAGCAGCGGGTGGTGCATCCCGGAGCAGCTGTTGTGCATGCAATAGACCACACGTTTTCGATCGGTGATAGATTGGCCGAACAAGCTGGCCATGGAAGCAATTCAATCTGGTGAGTAAAGAAGTCTTGAACATTGTGTGCCACGAGTGGTCGCGCATTATTTTGTTGGAATATGGTTAATGGCAAGCGTTAAATGCATGAGAGGGTTACGGGCTCTGACAGCTTAAAGATGTACTGTTGGCTGTTCAGTGTACCAACAATGTGGCATTGAAATCCAATACCACCCCAAACCATGATATCCAACCAGTGTGGCGATGCATAACGCAACAGTCCATAACTCACCGTGGTGTCTCCAAACTTGAATCTGATGATCGTGAAGTTGCAGGCAGAAGCGGAATTCGTCAATTGACGCAATATCGTTCCATTCTGCTATCCATGCTCACCATTCATCGCTCCATTTGGAGTTCAAACACCTGTGGTTTCCAGTCAAGGGTAAAAGTTTAGGAAGCGTCGCGGACGTTCTACTAGGCTACAAATGGCGTCAAATCATACGAGCAGATACCGAATGAAAAGTAACAGACCGAGTCTGCTGTGCTATGATTCGTGATGCGGCTGCGCGATTCATCACTGCTATGCGCACAATCCGCCTTTCATCACGGGCAGTGGTGAAACGAGATTGGTGCAATTGGCCCTGTCGGTCTGTCATGTCCTCCTGCATCCAGCGATGACAGATTCACGTCCCAGTTGCTTGGTTTCATCCAATATGTTGACCGATTTTAAAGGATAATCCGCAATCCTTATAAGATACTCATTTTTCTCTGTCATTTTTCTCTGATACTCATTTTTCTCTCAGAAATGTAGTCAACAGACGCATGATGTCTTTCACGTGACAGAAGTAAACAGCTTATGCAAAAAAAAAAACCACGAAAAGACAATTGCAGTATTTCAAATCGTCAATCTGTCCTCCCTTTATATAGCGGTTGTAGGTGACGCTATGGTCGCCCCTGATGTGCGCCTGTGCTATAATGCTAATGATTGGCATATTTCGTCGCCGCAAACGCATGATGTAAATTTCACATGGTTTGCATGCTTCCATCAGGGTGTTGCATTTTGTGTGCCCAACAGTGTACCTTAACAACGTATTTTTTTTCAGTTAAAAAATAAAGACGAGGAAAATTCAGAACAAAACGAAGATGTTTTTTCGAAAATGGTAGGAATCTATAGCAAGGTGAAGTTTTGCGAGCACAAGAATACAGATGAAGAATGCGGAATGCCGTATGACCCAGGTATTACAATATTAATGTCAGTACTTTTATATAGATGATATATGTATGTACATTTATGTGTATTTTTAAAAAGATCATTCCCGCGGAACAATAAATAATAATTAGTAATATTTAGTGATTTCCCTAGGAATACATTTTAAAATAATTTTATAAAATATTTACTTATCAATCTCAAATTCTATCATAGGAATACATTTTAAAATAATTTATAAAATCTTTACTTATTAACCTCAAATTATATCATAGGAATACATTTTAAAATAATTTTATAAAATCTTTACTTATTCAATCTCAAATTATATCATAAGTGATAAAAAAAAGTTCGTTTATTAAGATTACCATATTTTTAAAAATCTATCTTGATTTTTAGAATTAAAATAGAGTCAATGGAATATTGAGCATCATAACTGCCCTGCCGTTTTTTGTTGCACTAGGAAGAGCTAGTATATTCAAATCAGTGGCAATAAACCATTTTATCAGTGGTATAAAAGGAAATACAACTAATATAAATTAACTATAAATAACTATAATGAACTATAACTCTAATAATAAGTTTTGAATATCCTCTTTGTTAAGAGTTTTAACAAAAAATTTTCATCTTTCTTTTTCTTAAATATTTTTAAAGTAACTATTGCATTCAACTCATATTTATAACTGTTAATTGTAAAAAAGAAATTAAGAAGGAATATCACACATATTTACAATGTAACTGGGAATATTTCTTATATATCTTTCTAAAATCAAAGAAATTTAATTTTTATTAGTTTTTATCTCACTTTATCTCATGCTCTAAATTTTAAATATTTTTATGCATCTTTCTAGATGTTATGAACATCATGTCAAGTTCAACCGATCCGGAAGAGCGAAAATATTATTGGACGGAGTTCCGGGAAAAAACTGGGAAAAAATACAGAAATTTGTTTGTTAAATCTGTCGAGCAAGCAAACAGAGCGGCAAAATTATTTGGTAAAACTTTGAATAGTATGTTTTATTTTAAGAGAAAAATAACTTTATCTATGCTTTAAGAAATAGAATTGAGAACGTTATACATACAAAGCGTAACAACAGTATATGCAAATATGATTCTAAAAAACTTAGCTTTTGTTTTTCTTCTAATAAAGTGAGTCAGTTGAAGGGAGTCGAAATTTCCATATTGTGAATATAATGCAAGTCCTAAAAGTCAATCTCTTATTATTAAATGCATTGGAGTTGGTAAATATAATATCTGTCTAGTAAAAATGATTTAGTCCCTTTGCGTTTTCAAAAATTTTCTTATGATGTAATTACAATTATTTAATTTATATGCCGTAATGCATACCATTAGCATACACTATATACTTATGCACGTACTACGCCGCCACCTGCCATACACACAGCATACAATCCCACCTATATAGCACATACTTTTTATAAATATCCATAGCTCTTCTAAGGTATTCATTAAATCAGCAGTTGCAAGCAATAGCCTGCAACTCCACTACATGTCTACAAAAAAAAGTTAGTTTTGTGTGTAAATGTGTATCTACCTTTACTTTAACCTGCAATATTCTCGCCTGAACACCTAAATGTGTGGTAGGATTTGAAGAAACACTAGCCATAATTCAACAGAACAATCTAATTTATTCACAAAATTAACCACAACTCAAATGCAATAGATCAATACTAAGAGATGCACTCAATTAATAACTATGCAGACAATTACTGAAGTACGCCGTATATGAGAAACTTTAATACGCGAAAAACACTTATTCAAGGCAATAGCTCTGACTTCTAAGCTATTTATTCTAGATTCTATCTTAAGGGATAATTCGTCACCTTAAGTAATTCAATAATCAAATACAAAACATCAGCGATTCGCCTTCCATTTGATTAATCTCTGCCCAGATAGCAGTCTATCCTATCTCTCTCTCTCTCTCTCTCTCTCTAACCTGAAAACCTAGACTATATATACATTGCTGGCCAGCGTAAATGCAACACCAAGAAAGACAAGAGATAGCACAACAAAATTTGTAGATAACATGTTGACCAAGGATCAAATGATTAAATTTATAGACTTCTGTGAAGTGTGGTTCCTGCCAGAATCAGTAGCAAGAACAGCCGTCATTGTTGGAGATCACCGCTGCCACACGCCTCGGCATTGATTCAAAGAGACTTTGGATGTGTTCTTGGGGTACAGCAGACCAAGCAGCTTTCACACGTTGCCAAATTTGATCTGGTGTGGCAGCTGGGGGTGTAATCTGGGTCAATAGTTGAGCAACCATGGACCACATGTTTTCTATCGGCGAAAGATCCGGAGAGCGAGCCGGTCAGGGAAGCAATTCAATCTGGTGATTGACGAAGAACCTTTGGACAATGCGTGCCACGTGTGGTCGCGCATTATCCTGTTGACATATGGCTGTGGCCAAGCCCTGAAGGTAAGGAAGGACTACTGGCTTCAACACCTAATAGATGTAGCGCTGGCTGTTTAAAGTACCGGCAATGCGTACTAGAGGAGTGCGAGAGTGATATCCAATACCACTCCATACCATAATACACGGTGCAGCACCAGTTTGGCGGTGCATAACGCAGCTGTCTCTCCACGGTGTCTCCAGACTCGAATCTAACCATCGTGGTGTTGCAGACAGATGCGTGACTCGTCAGTAAAGACAACTTCATTCCATTCTGCCGCCCACATCCTTCTTTCATCGCACCATTGGCGGCGGAGACGTCTGTGGTTCTGCGTCAAGGGTAGACCAAGCAATGGACGTCTTGCGGACAGACCACTCTGCTGTAAACGGCGTCCAATGGTACGCGCAGACACTGAATGATGTGTTACAGACTCAATGTGCTGTGCTAGGGTTCGTGATGTGACTGAGCGATCCGTCACTGCCATGCGCACAATTTGTCTGTCCTCACGTGAAGTGGTGCACTGAGGTGGATGCGGTCGACCACGTCGGTCCGTCATACTCTCCTGCATCCAACGGTCACATATCCGCATTACAGTTGTTTGGTTTCGTCCAACGCGACTACCGATTTCCCTGAAAGATAATCCACAATCTCGGTAGGCCACTATCCTTCCTCTGTCGAACTCGGATACTTGATCAAAAGCTGATCGCTGTTTTCTACGAGACATAACTGATCGTTTTTTGAAAAAACCACAAGAAAAACACAATTGCCGAACTTGAAATCGTTGAAATCTCCAAACCTTAAATAGCGCTTTGAGGTGGCGCCACAGGCGTGCGTGATGTGTGTCTGCGCTGAAATTCTAATCATTTGCATATCTCACCTCCACTAATGCATGTTGTAAATTTCATGTTATTTGCGTGCTTCCTTCAGGGTGTTGCATTTACGGTGGCCAGCAGTGTAGTAGTCTTAATTAATATAATCACGTCTTGTTCTTCGAAGAGGAGTTTTATAATAAAACAATTTTTAAAGATCAAAATTCCCCAAAAAGACTATTAGTAGAAGAAGCTCAAATAAAATCATCACAACCCATACTTTTAAATTCACTGAGAGAAGGATCGTAATGTTAACTACATTTACTGAGAGAAGGACCGTAACTATAACTCCATTCACGTGTTGCAAACCTACATTACACACACACACACACACACACAATATATATATATATCGCTCTGTTTTCTATTATGTCGAAAATTTCTGCTGCATGGGGAAGGTGGTTCCATACAGCCATACAGCAGCTTAACCCTAATTCGATGGTCAATTCAGCTATAGCTTTAGAAATCATAATAGTTCTTCATCTTAGCCCAAAGACTCTTTCTGTATCGTCAATTATTATGTTTCTTGGAATCCAATTGCTTTCTTTTTGTCCTTGTAGTAAAACAACTTTTCACTTATTATTTTATATATATATATATATATATATATATATATATATATTAATGATACAAATATTGATTTAGTATTTGTCTAAGCTATTCAATGCAGTCAAATAAATCTTCACTTATAGTTTCGTAGAGTTGAAATCAAGCATAAAACAACATAACATTTACAATTTTGCCTTTTATTCATCTCCTACTTGAGTATAGTACAATACATGAATTACTTGCCAAGTTGTTACATAACAACATATGAAGAAATAATGACGGAATAATGTTGATTTTTACCAATTTTTAATATTTTGTTGATGCATAATTATCCGGCGTTTAAGTCAGCCTGTTTTTCATCAGTGAAAAGTAGCGTTTTTTTTTCTGTAAAAAAAATCTTCTCTGTTATTTTAGTAAAATGAGTGTCGAAAACCATAGTCATATTTGCCATATTATGCTCTACCACTTCGAGAAAGTATGGAAAGCAGTGCAGTCATTTCTCGATCTCAACGAACTTTTTGGCAAAGGAACAATCAGCGAAAGTCAGTGTAGGAAGTGGTTTGCCCGTTTCAAACCAGGTGATACCAGCTTGGAGGACAAACCTGGTAGAGGTCGGCCATATCGGATTTTGACGATCAGGCTCGGGATCAACGATCACATGACTTGGTGGCCGTGTCAAAGCATGGATCGCCTCTAAGAATCGTGTCTTCTTCGCTGGTGGAATCGACCGCCTGCCAAGCAAATGGGAAGCAGTAATTGAAGTAGACTGCGAGTACGCTCCAGAATAATCGTTTAAACATTTTTTGTCAAATATTGTTGTTGATTTCATTAAATAAAATTTGTTGAAAAAACGCCGGCTAATTATGCATGAACCCAATATTATATTAATGTCCTGATAATATAATATTATATTATCCGGCAAAGTAACCATAGCTCTTAAAATCTGATTTCAGAATCTTATTTCGCATTTCTAAACGCACCCGGGACTGACTTTTCGGCACCCAGCGCGTGCAAGTCAATCGCTAGAGGGAATGGATACCCGGACGCGAGACTCGAACGCCAAGCCATTGAATCTAATTCCGGCAAAGTTGAAAGAGTTTCTAAAATCTGATTTCAAATTCTTTTTCGTCGCCCCCCAGACGTAACCGGGACCAACTTTCGGCGGACTTGCGTTTGCAAGTTCAGTCTCTGAAAGGGGACATTAGAGTCTTCCGAACTTACGCGACAAAGTTAAGGGAATTTCTAAAATCCAATTTCAGATTATCGTTAACCTGCCCGAAATACACCATAAACGCCCTTTTCATACATCAAGACTTTTCATGTAAGTTCCTGCCATGATCTGCGTAAAACACGGTAGTCCGGAATCATCCGGCAAAGTTACGCGAATTTCTCGGATCAGATATTAAATTCAGATTGCCCGCTTCAAAATACGCCAGGTACCATGTTTTTGTGCTCCAAGGTTTTTAAGGTAAACCCCTGCCAAAGTCTGTCTAAAATACGGCCGTCCTGCAATTTCCCGCAAAGTTACGGATATTTTTGAGAACCGAGAGAAAATCGGATTCCACACCCCGAAATACGACGGGGATTCACTTTTCGTGCACTGTGGTCTACAAAATCCACCTCCATGCATTGCGACATTTGCGAATTTTTCCCTTTCCTGGATTCTTCACAATTCCAGCATTAGGTCATTAATTAAGATAAAAACTATCCTATCTTCTAAGTTGGACAAAATGACACACAATATGCGAAAGTACATTATAGATCGGTTGAGTATCGTAGTTCATCACGGACAAACCCTTAAAACTATTTATATATATAATGGTATATATAAAAATATATATATATTTTATGTATCACTCTCTCTCTTCTTCTCTTTTAAAGTATAAGTATTCATATTACATCAATTTATCAAGCTCAATTTCCCTTTATATCTATAAAAAGTATATGATTGTTATAGAGAGTATAACGTATTGTGTCACGCTCAGAAGTTATTGTTTTGGAAGTTTTTTTGGAAGTTATAGTTCGCGCTTCTTATTAGTTTTCTGAATTTCACAGTTTTTTTCTAATTTTCTGAATTTTACTTATATGCATGTCTATAAATGCATATTCGTTTCTATGAGGAAGATAATTTTCTTTTAATGTAATAGTATAACATTTTTCTATCAAGATTTCTGCATATATTTGTTATTCTTGAAGGAATTTTTAGTACATTATTGCATAAAAGTTCATTTTTTTTTGTTATTAGAAAAAAATTTGTTTAATTTTCATTTAAACACATTCTGCTGGTAAATAACTGAACTGCTTTTTGTAAAAATTGCAACATCTTGAACGAGCCATCAGAATTAAATTAAATGTAATACATAAATGATTTGTATAGGTGCAAATAAATAAATTTTAAAAGCAAAAAAAAACATATTAAATGTCCGAAATTAGTATTTTGTACATCCACCATGTGCTGCAATGAATGCTGCTATATGACGTAACATGGAATCAAATAGATATTAAAAATCTGCTTGTGAATTCCATATTACTTGTATGCACACCTTAAGTTCGTATTTTGAAGATGTAGACCGTGGATCACGAGGGAGACACAGACCAACCAAATCCCACACGTGTTCAATAGTTAATATATTCAGCGAATAAGCAGGCAAAAATAAAATGTTGCATGTTTTGGGCTGAAAAGAAATCTCGAACATTCCTTTCAACAAGTGGGCGTGCATTATCCTGTTGAAAGATAGCTCCAGTAATGCCTTGATTGCAGAGAATGACTTCGTGCTCCAGCACTTTACGAACGTACCTGTTGCTATTCAGATTACCCTGAATTCGAAGCAGCTGAGATCGTCGATGAAATGAAATTGCACTCTAAACCTTAACTCTAGGTGTTCGACCATTATGACGTTCGATAATGCACTCTAGGATGCAGCCTTCACCGGCATAGGATCTAAATTGAATGTGGCCATCATGGTTCCACAATATATAGCGGGATCCGTCAGAAAAGTCAACTTGTTGCCAATCTGCCTGCCAAGCTCTGTGTTCATAAGCCCACTGCAGACACAGCCATCCATTGTTTGCTGTAAGAATAATTTTGTATAAAGGAATCCTTGCACGCGTCTACGGTACAGCAGACGTCGATGAATTGACGATGTCGACATTAATATACCTGTAGCACTTGACCAACATGCTGCCACCTGTCTGGAAGAAGCTGTGCGTTCATTCATCACCATGCGGATCAGGTGTCCATCAACACGCTCTGATGTTACCTTCCGTCATTAACTCCCAGTTTTTCGATTTACCTGGTGCTCGTCGGTCCGCTCCTTCCAAACTCGCATCACTGTGGAATTGTTCTGCTTCACACGAGATGCTATTGTGTGACAGGAAAATCCTCTTTTACGAAGGACAACGATTCGCCCCCGTTCAAACTCCGTACGATGTTGAAATTTCCTCTTATTTCGTCGTGGAAGCATAATTAGGTTCCCTAAGCGTTCCCCACTAACAAATAACTATGTACGATTTTCAACGTCCAGGTGCAGCCCTCTATTTATACGCTTACAGCATCAGATCAGAGGGCTCTTCTCACATCACGCATGAATGGTGTCTCTGAAACTTTACTACTTTTCATAACATATTTATACGAGGGTGACTCAGAAATTTTTGAGATACGAGCAGACGAGAAGCTACGGAAAAACATTAATGGTTTAATTTGAAAATACAAAGAATTTTAACACAGCAAACAATTTTTTACTGACTTATTCTAAGTTGTTTAGTGCAGAATAAATTTTACACAGAAGAGGAGTAGACATGAAAACTTTATTCTGCGAGCGAGTGCTTTGATTTTCATGATTTTAAAGCGAGATTAAATCGAAGGGGTTCAATGTCTACAATTAGCATTTGGTAATGAATCTCCGTGTCGAGCTACTACATTCAGATGGCTTAAGGAATTTTGAAAAAAATTCGCAATTCTCTTCTGGATGAAGAACTCACAGAAAGGCGGCGGTCGACAGTAATCCCGGATAATGTGTTTGCCATACGTAATATGTTAATGGATAATAATCGCCGTACCTACCAAATTTTACAGAAGGAACTTAATATTGGATCCGCAGCCATATACAAAATTATTCATGAAGAATTACATATGAAAAAAGTAGTTTGCCGTTTGGTTCCCATAATCTAACTGAGCACCAAAAAGAGGACCATATCATTGGCTATAAATGCATTCTTTTTTTCATCATTTTCAAGAAATGATTGATTTTAGGCATTTTCTTTCTATGGAAACTTCGTCTACAAACGGGCATTGATGCAATTAGAATAATTTGAATACTTCTAAAATTTTGTAAATATAACTTTAAAAACCTAGGTGTATCTCTAAAATTTCAGAATGATCCTCGTAATTGACATTTGCTGCATATTTCATTTCATTCGGATGATTCCTTCATGGTATTGCATTTTTTTTACAAAAAACAGTGTATTAAACCTACAAAAAAGATGCAGTGGACTTCTAACGAACCTTTTGTCAGTGATAGAGAGGATTCAGGGGTTTGAGATATACTTCTATCGAATAGTGCCTTCTGACATTCATTTCAGCTGCTTGCGAAACTCTGTAATGCATTGACATAATCGTACAGTCAGTATATATATATATATATATATAATGACTTCTTCTAACTCTCTTTAACTGTACCCCGTTAAATCATTTCTTAGCTCTTTCGCTTCTGTATTTTGTCTGCGTAAACATGTAGCCGGCTGCAGTGTGTTTGTGTGTGCGTATAGTGTGTCGTCCTTGTCTTGCTTAAATGTTTTCAAGATGTATAATAAACAGATTTGAATAACCCAATGACTGCCTCTTGGATAATATTTATTATGCCTCACCAATCTCATATAAATTATTCATTACAACATCGAAAAATTATATATATATATATAAGCTTGGTTTTTATACTCACCATTTCATCATAGAGATAAATTATAAAATCAATCATTAAGAATTATTTGTGCGTACAATGAATATCTCATACCAATTAAAGATTATTCATCTTTAATGCTACAGTAATTCTATGCATATTATAGCCATAAGAATAAATCAAAATATTTGAAGACAACATTCACTCAAATACAAATTAATGAAAAAGTTTCTTAATTATTTTTCAGATTATTAATTTTATTAAATGTTAAATATTTTTATTAGATCATAATACTTAGCATCGTTAAAGGTAATTTGTTTCTATATTTTTGTCAGGATTCAAAAATAAAGCTGAATTTGAACTACATTCGTATGAAGATAAGAATTTCGAAAAAAACATGGCAATTCAAGAAGAAAAACTGCAGCCTCTCTATAAAGAAATTCACGCATACATAAGAAAGAAATTGATCAAGTTTCACAAGAAAGAAAACATCACGAAAAATGGACCTATTCCTGCTCATTTGCTTGGTAAACGTCCTTTATCTAGAATAAAATCCCTGTGTATAAATTACAAATTTTTTTATGTAATTCGTTATGTAGGTGCAGTGGAAGTAAGTTATAACAGTTCTATGTTTTGAAGTTAACATAGCTTTTATTAAAAGCATGTCTAAATTTTACTTCGTATTACATGTTTCAAGAAATCAACTTCATCTCAATTTATAGATTTGATTTTTTTTAGTTTCATTTTCAGAAATTAACTTTAAAATTGATGTTATACATCATACGTCTTAGATTATTAAGGTTGCATACTAAAAACGATCGTATATGTAGCGTAACAGCGTGATTGTAAACAGCGCCCATGTCGTATGATTATACGGCATGTAAAAGTTCTCTAGAGTGTCTGTTTGGCTTGGGTGCTCTCCGCAGAATTAAATCCTAGTACAAGTTTGTATCGTCAGAGCTGGGCGTCAAAATTATCTGTGTCGATTGGTATCCGCCTGTAAGGTGCTACACTAAAAAGAGATACCAGCTTTCGGGAATGTACTAGGTCTGCAATGGTAAAGCACCAATCCGCAGCCCATTAAAAATAAGAAAAAAATTTTAATAAAAACTTTTTTGTAAGAATTGAAAAACAAAGGGCATATTTTCAAAATATTCTCCCTTTTTGGAAAATATTCCTATACTTATAATATTCCGTCTATATATAGCTAAATCTTCTCTACAGAAACTGAACTTGGGTTTTTGTAGAATTCACATTATTTTCAGAATCACTACCATTCGAAATAATAACCAGTGTTTTCTGTTAAAATTTCTCTACTCTGATGCATTAAAATATAAATAAATTCTCTTTTAAATAATATATTTCAAACATTCTAGTTCAGGATCTGTACAAAAATCTGAGTTTATATACAAACAAATTACTATGATTATTATCATATAGAAGCTGTTTCCAATAAAAAATATTGACAAAATATATAATTTTTTTCCTTTATTATTAGCCCAAAACTTGCATCTAAATTTTCTTATTGTAAAAATATTCTTAAAAAAACATTTATATATATATTCTGATTCAGGTTACTTTCAAAATCCCTCTCAAAAAAAGTTATTCTTTTATACACTTTTCCAAAATCATGGGGTTGGATACCTTAAATCAGGCATGTCAAACACGCGGCCCGTGGGCAACATGCGGCCCGCCAATACACAGGTTGAAGACCGCGGAGACATTTTACAAAATTTTAAATATCGATCTTTAGGGCTTCTTTATTTTGAAATTTATTTCTCGTAAACTTTTTTTAAAAATTTACAACATATTAACCTGTTATCTATTCTTGTTTTTAATAAAATCCTATTTAATTATAGAAATAGCCTTTAAATAAAAATTATTTTTAATATTTAATTAAATTTTTTTATTTAATTTTACTATAGTAAATTAATGTTTATTAAATTCTTAAATGCATCAATGAATATTATTTGCTATAGATCGCACTACGATTCCTCGTGTGTGCGACATTTATTTCTCTTTGAAGTGTCCAATCAGCGAGAGGCGAATATCGTGACTTCAGAGGCAGTTGAAGATTTTTTTTTAATTTAAAAACCCCAAGACAAAGAGCAGTGTTTACTCAATCGTTTCTGAATGAAAGTGGATTTTGGTTTTCATTCATATTGAACTTAAAGTTATTTAATAAAAATCTGATCAAATTTCAAGAAAAAAGTAAGAAAAGATGAACTGAAGATGAACATCGTAATTTTCAAGAAAAATGAGAACTGCAATATTTTGATGCCCAAAACAAGAATAAAATATTGTGCCTGACATGTAAAAACTGTAATTCAGTTGCTAAGGGATATAACTTTAAAAGGCACTATGACACAAATCAGAAGACAAATTATAAACAATATGTTGCGAAATTTATTGAAGACGAGTTGCCGGAAATAAAATCAGCTCTTTAAAATGAAAAGAAAAGCAATGTATTCACTAAATTTGTTGAGTGAGTGAGTGAGAGTAAAATAATTAGCATCGCATTGTTCAGCTACTCAAGGGCGTTTTACGATGGACCATGGTCAAGTGGCGAGGACGACACACGAGCTGGCGCCCCATCTCCTAACTTCCACACCACACCAACGGGACACATTTGAGCCTCGACATATTTAACGTGCACTGGCCTCCTCTGCATGGCAGGTCTTCAACGGTACAAAGCTCGAACTCATGACTCGAGTCCGTTACCTTGACCACTAGGCAACCGAGCCACCTAAATTTGTTGAAGACAATACAACTAGAGTAAAAACAAGTTATATATTATCACTTTTTTACTCTCAAGCAGATCAAAACCATTTACTGAAAAAGAAATTTTTAGTGAATGCTTAATTAAAGCAGAAGAATTACCGTATTTACTTGAATCTAAGTCGCACTTTTTCCCAATGTTAATGCTACTGAAAATCGGGAGCAGCTCAGAATCAAAGGGAAAAATGCGTTGGATGGCATTTTTGGAGCAATTTCGTGTTCATGTATGCATTTAAAAGTTTATAGTACTGATAAAATAACTAATTATTACCTTCTTATTAATTCTCATTTTAAATTTATTTTAATTTCGTAAAATTTGATCTCGATAAAACATTTTACACTATTTTTCATTTTTCACAAACACTTATTGAGAAGTTGGGGTGCGGCTGAGAATCAATGGTGGCTTAGTTTCCAAAAAAGAACGAAAAAAACGGTATTATGTTTAGCACACAAATAAAAGAATTTTCAAAAGCTTAAGTTTTATTCGAAATTCTGTAACCAGCAGAGGTGATGAAATAATCTAGAATTATAGTCGAGTTGAGTTATGTATTACGCATAATACATATGTTTGATGATTTTTTAAAAAGTTTTATGAAGTGTTCCTTGGAAAAGTTGGTTTGTCGTGCAACTGATTGTGCATCTACCCTGACCAGTATTACTAAAGGAGTTGCAAGCAAACAGAAAGAAGCAAGCAGACAGCAGGATAATAATAATTCTAAACATTTTCATTGTATTATTCAGTAGCAAGTACTGTTCTTGGGCATTACTTGGATATTGGACATGTTTTAAAATAATCAGCAAAATTGTAAACTATATTCGAACATGTAGATATTAGCATCGTCGATTTGCTTCATTTCTGGAAGATATAGAATGTGAATTTATCCGTCAACCATACTGCACGAAAATTCAATGGATTTCGAGTCATAAAGTGTTAAGACGATTTTTTTAAATTGCTGGAGGAAATCATTATTTTCTTGGAAACAAAAAAAATTTATGAGTGTTGAATTAAAAGATGAACGTTGGATAAAGCCACTGGCTTTCTCAGTCGATATTACAAGTCAACTTAACTTAATTTTCAAGGAAAAAATCCTTTTGTTACAATGCTATTTGAAAATAATAACGCTTCAAACAAAAATTATTTCAGACAAATTATTACAAGCAGAAAAAGAAAACTTGTCTCACTTTGAAAGCTTTCAAAATCTATTGATTAAATCGCTTAAATTAAAATTTACAAAATATTCTCACCAAAATAAATTGTTAGAAATGGAATTCGATCAAATATTTTCCAATTTTAAAAATTTTGAATTGCAATTTATTTTTTAACTTCACCTCTATTTATCAATATTTAAATTGTTGATGAAATCTTACAAATTTAATTAATTGAAATCTATTGGGATTCTTTGCTGAAGCAAAAATGTTTGAAAGTTGAAATTCTAGATTTTTATTCTTATTCATCTAAATAGGTTTCTTATAATGTTATCATTTACTACGCGTATAATGAATGGCTATGGTTGGAAGTATTTACTTATGCGAGAAACTTTTTTCTTTAATCAAAAATAACAAAAATTCAGCAAGGTCAAGATTAAATGATTAACACTTATCATTATTTTTTAAAGATTACATCAGTTCAATACGTTTAGACAAATTTTGATGATTTGTATCGAGGAAAAAATGAAGTCAAATATGTTCTAAACGTAATATTAAACTGTATTATAACCTTTATTTTATTTTTTTATAAAACATTAAAAAACATGTATAGTTTAAGAAATAAAATGAAATATTAAGCGATTATATGTATGTATAATACATAATACATTGAGTTTTATAAATATAGAACATAGTCATTCTAAAAATCTTGCTTTATTAATTTTTTGAGCATTGAAAACATGTGGCCCTTTACGTACTATAAAAAAATTCATGTACCCCGTGATATCAAATGAGTTTGATATGCCTGCCTTAAATAATGTATATAAATAAAATATATATTTTACTGATAATTTACAAAAAGCGATTTAATCTTAATGAGGATTTTTAACATGATTCTTCGAATAACAATAACGGAAGTTATATATTTCACTAAAACACGATCTTCTGTGAAAAAAAAACAGCCGAATTTTGGAGAAACAGACACTTGTAAAGCTCATACAGGGTAATTGAAATTGCTAAAAATTCAGAGCCTTTTCGATAACTAGTAATTGCATATTGACTGATAAAATGAATAATTATTGAAACACCCCTTTGATTGCGATATATGATTTGTACATGTTGATAAAAGGACTGACAAAGGCTTCTAATGTCATCTTGCCATACATCCTGACATTCATTCATCAGCTATTACTCCAAATATGTGATATTTTGGGCGCAAACTATCTCTCAAACATTTTCTATTGACAAAAGTATAGTAACCTTTCTGGACAAAGATGAATATTAACATTCAATTCAATAATCATATGCACCACGACTGGAACGAGATGCTAATCTGAGCACTCTGCAACTGCAATCTGGGGTCCTGATGGTTGGCTCTGAAAGCCTTCCAGACTATGCTATTAATTTTGCGACGTTAAAGTTAGGTGTTTGAAAGACTTCTGTAATAAACTTGCCATATATCTTATCACGGCGAACGGAAGGTACCATAAATTGTATGGAAAGGCTGTAGACCGTTGAATAGCGGATAAATGTAATATTTGATTTGTTTGAGTCTATCACCCAACATTTGATATTGCTCCAGATTAATGCACTTTAGTATTTTAGGGCCTTCATTCCACCACTGATTTATTTTTAGTAACCATTGCTGCCAGCCTTTGTATATACAAGTTCGTAAGTTGTGAATGGTAGCTTAGTAAGTATATTATTAAATCCGTATGATTGCATCCAGTTTCATGTAATCTGATTTAGTGATTGTATTCGAAATCGTCCAGTTGGTTACAATAAGGTGACCAATCGTCCTCCTTTTGGGAGGACAGTTCCTTCTTTTATAGCTTCTGTCCTTCTTAGAAAAGTGTCCTTCTTTTCACTATTTTAAAACTGTTAATCTCTGTATTCAGAGATGCCAGGATGAACTGTTACGCCTCATGTATTGGTACAGTAGGAGTTATTGGAGATATTAATGTATTTTTATATAATCAGACGTCTATTTTCCACAAAACAGATTCCACGATTCGAAAAATTGATGGGGAACATATTTTAGCTACAGAAGTTAGTTCTATTTTGAGCTATTTTGTTTTTCAATAAAAATCACGATTTGAAGAAATATTTATTCCTTTTAATAATAAAAAGAAAACTGTCAAATTTAGAAGAATCAAATCCAGGCATAACGAAAAACGTTACCAAAGAAGTACAGAATTTTTAACAGACATGCTTCCAATATGTCGAAGAATGGTCTGAACCAAATATCACAGGAAATAACATTTTTTTCAATGTTTTTTTTTTACTTCGTTATAAGTAAACTATCAGATATAGAAAAAAAATGAGTTGTTGTTGAAAGAAAT
>BMAO01039115.1:395020-400020 GCA_019973975.1 Trichonephila clavata | reverse complement strand
TCGCCTTCAAATCTGGCTTCTAAATGATTCTGTAGTCCCAATGTCATCAAATGCCAATGGGTCTCAATGTCAATAAGTGATAAACCAGGTGAATGTGGAGAATGATTTAACATGCAAACGTTATTTTTTACCTAAACTCGTCACACCTTCAAAAGAATTTACATCCCTTCTTCCCTGTGACCCGGCTAGAGGTGTGGGAGGAACTAAATGATCAGACGACATGAAGAACTTCATTTATTTATTTATCACTATATTCAACTCAGACACAAATAACACTCTAAGTAAGATAACCTTGATCAGTCAGAGAATGGGGGTGAGACGAGATGGCGGGGGGAGAATATATTCAATCATGCAGGTCTACCTTTAAGATAACTTTATACAGAACTTGTTTATTTAACGACCGCACTAATAATTTAACTCTCTAACATGAACTTGATTCAATATCACAGTACCTGAACTCTTGCGGTCTTCCAATCCTTGCGTTTACTTTAACACGGCTCTAACAGTTTAACTAAGCACATTCTTAATACTCCGACTTCTCGCTTCCTACACTGCTTGCGTATACGTTTCACTGCCGATTTACCTCACTTCTCATCTATTCACAATTCACTTCACTTCCAATCTATTCTCACTTCACTAACTTCAAAACTCGCGAATACAGAATATATATATTAAACTTAATTTGCATAATCACGCTTTCTGTCTTCGGAGAAAGTTGGTTGAAAAAATGTTGACCCAAAAAGACTTCTCCTGGGGTTAAAAGAACCGCATAGATCCGTCACAACCTGAGTGAGTTGTGACTGAGTGCATTAAACACCATCTTCATCACAATACCCCTTAAGCGCATGCTTCAAAAACACTTTAAAACATTTTAATACTACACGCCAATAATTGTTTGTTCAGTCGAATCAAATTCTTTGTAGATAATTCCTAGTTATCGAAGAATGTGATGAGCCTTATTTTGATTTTTGCCAGATCTATTTTGTTCTTAAAGAACTGTCATGCCATAAGTAAACATTATATCTATTTAAACAAAACTAATTACAAACTTTTTTCTTTAAATGATACATTTAGGTGGAATGTTTTATCAGTTTTGCCTGAAATTTAATTATTGCTGTTTTTTCCATTTTGGAAATAAAACAAGAATAAAATTGTATTTTCGTAAGGAACATCCATATTGCTTGTGCGGTATAGAAAAAATTAATGGAAATTTTTGCGGTGAATCAGCAGATAGTTAAGCTATATGACACATGCGCTATAACACGGATGGTGCCACTTTAGGCCGAGATCCAGCAGTTATCTTAAAAAATTCTTTCACATTCTAATCCCAAACATATACATATCAATACTTTGGTTAAGTAAAAAAAGGGGGTTTTCCGAGTACATACCTTTCAATTTACTTCAAGATTTCATATTCCTTAGAATATAAGAAAAATTATTCTTTGTACTACAATAAAAATACATCTGACTCTACTATTTCATTTCACATGCATCAGAATAAATTTAAGACTATTTCTTTTAAAGTTGCAATACTTTCGCTTATTGTATGATTTGAAATTTTTTATAGAAAATGAAACCAATCGATTTGTTTATCATGGCAGAAAACTTTTTTACTTCAATTGGATTGAAGAAAATGACGCCTTACTTTTGGAAATACTCTTTAATTGAGAGACCGAAAGACGGTAGAAATGTCGATTGCCATGCGTCTGCACATGATTTCTACGATGGAAAAGATTACAGGTAAAATTTTACATTCTCTCCACCCATTTTTATTTATTTTTAAATAAGTTATAAAATATAATTTTGTATAGAGATGAGAGGAAGGTATTGAATGCCCTTTACATTTCTTTAATTTAGTTTTTGATAAAAAAAAATCCCCAAAATTACTGTGAGTACATATTATAATTATTTGTAATGAATTGTCTGTTGTCAAAAAGAGTAATATTTTATTTTGTTGTTATAAAAAAAGAAATATTTTTATAGGGTTACAAATGGAGGCTATTATGGAGTACCCGGGTAATATGGAATAGGTGTTTTAAACCATTGGAAAATGAATTAGACTTCACAATTAATAGCTATTTTTGACAAAAAAACACATTTTTTTTTCAAGATTTGAAGTAATTTCTGTTTAGAGATCATTTACAAAAACCATTAATATAATATGCTTTCTTTGCTCTGGTACGGTCAAGGTGAGCCCACAAAAAACAGCTGAAGCATAGAATCCAAATTTATCCTCGTTATCTTTGAAGAACTTTTCATTAATGCGTGCATGCGTGTGGAATTTGATTTAGGCCAAAGAGTACTTTCATGGATCAACACAACACCAGTATTTAGCATATCTTGTTCTGAATCTCTCCTCTTCTGTGTGTTCAAAAACTTTAACACGGAACATACCTTGCAGTCGGCGGAAGAAGAAATGAGAGCTGACGTCTTCGCGATCGACAACGACGTTGATGAAAACCACACGCACAATCTATCCGACTTGCACCTTTTTCGTGCCTTTTGCTGCACTATCTTTTGGCGATGTGAGAAACTTGCTTTCTGGATGACCCTCGTTATAATAATAATTATTATTGGAGATTTTATAACAATAATTTTAATAGTCGTACTTTCACAGTTAATGAGTAGTATTTAAGATTCATAAATTGTGACATTTCAAATCCGTTTCACTCTCTATTAATATTATAGAATTAAAGTTTATGATTTATTTGTAAATATATTCGTTGAATTTTCTTGTCTGCTCAGAATCAAGATGTGTGCCGTCGTAGATTCTCCTACGCTAGAAGTAGTACACCATGAAATGGGGCATATTGAATACCAAATGTACTATGCTCATCATCCACATATGTTTCAAGATTCTGCTAATCCAGGTAAAGATTGTTTCTAATGCACAAAATAGGCAAACGCATACCCTTGTAAACTAATTTTATTTAATATATAATAATGACTTTTTTTCTTTACTTTAGAATTTTTTTCTCAGGTTATTGCTGTTCTACCACTTAATCCTATAAGCCTGTTCTAAAATATAGAACTCTAAAGGTGGATGACTTTGCTTCAGAATCAAAAGCCATAATTTGGCATAAAAAAAGTCATTCAGCTTTTGTCGATCTATCGCTATATAGAAAAGCACTTTCATGCTCATTTTAGCACTCGACTCTACTTTCTGCTTCATTTTTAGAACAAATCCTTTTAAAAAAAATCTCAATATTATCCTTTTTTTGTTTGTAATAAGCATGTAACATAGGCTGTTCAATGTTGTTCACAATATTTTTCTTTAATCCTTAGTTTCCTGAGAGACTCAAACAAAACAACAAACAAATAGCACAAAACAAAAGAAATAGCACCAACCTTGTTATGGGACTAATAATGACATAGAAAGTAAGATTCCGTGGGGAAAAAATAGCTGCAAAAATCGTCATTGGGGGTACTTATGGCGCTGTACAATGCAAAAAAAGTTACAAAAAATTGAGAAAATAATTATCTCTAAATATAAAAATAAATGCTTGTATATATGACCTCGCTTCACTCTAACACCATTCAACCGATTACTATGAAAATTGGCATGTATATGTATTTTATTGTGGAGAAGGTTTTTGAGCTATTCTCTTGCAGCTCCCCATCTGGATGTGCTAGAGCATATCGACTTCTGTACCATTCAATCAATTGCCAGGTCGCCAAAAATGATGCTAAACTGGATCTATCACCAACATTTCTCTACGTTTCCATTGAATCACCATTATAATCTAAGGAACGGCGTTGTTTACGAATATTAGAATCTAAACATAAAATAAATACAACAAAAAGTAATATTAACGTATTAAACATCCAGATATAAATTATTTATATATTTATACCATTTTGAGCATTCATTACACAACAGCAATGTGTTACTTTTGCTGGGAAGAGATCAGCTTAGGAAGGTGTTTTCAAAAATCGACCCACAATAGAGTTACGTTATAAATAAAAAATCCTTTTTATGAGCTATTAGATCTACAGACTTAAAATTTAACAAATATGTTTTTTTTTTTGTTCAGCTGAAATATGCAAAAAGCGTTTTTTTTTTGTTTAATTTGCAATTCACGTTAAATTAATTCATTAAAAACTTCTTTATCCTTCAATCTGTTTACTTAATTTTTCAATTCGCCCGTGCGAAGAACGGGTATACCAGCTAGTAACACATAAAAAAAACAACGAAATGTCAAGTTTTATTGACTACATCCACTTCCCCGGCGAAGAATTCGACCACATTCAATATGACCACAATTCTCAGGGGCTACACTGAGCATGATCTACACAAAATTTCTTAGGGCTGAACACAAAATGTCACAAGAAATATTCCACACTGTATTTGATATGTGTACCGGCAATGGTTCCCTGTAATCCGTTGACGATTACAGTTGCAACATCTGTTATCACCTCTTCTGACACAGGTTTATGTCCTCTGCTTGGGCAGATAGTCAATGATTCTATCTCTCTGAGTTTTTTAATCATTCCTTTCCAAACATTAAGCAATAAAGCTCCCTTACGTAGCTTCTGCTGGGTTCAAAATTCACAAAAAGCTCTGTGGATGATTAAGATAATACAGCTTTACCAGTAATGCGCGTTCTAATTACATGAGTCACATACTACTGTGACAATTAAATAACTGGATTAGTCTAAAAATTAGCTTTATAGAAAACAATGTACAAATACCTTTTAATACCTTTCAACATACTCCCATTCCATATCAATACCTAACTGCTTGCAAGTTTTCCACCGTTCAAAGCTGTGCTGTGGCTCCTTAAATGTCACCATATTCAGTAAATCTGCCGTTTTTACCTTCACCTCCTTTACAAATTGAAAATGTGCTCCCTTCAAAACTTTTTAATTTTAGAAACAGGTGGAAATCGTATGGAGCAAGATGCTGTGAGTCCGGTGGATGCTCTCGCACAGCAATGCTTTTGTCCTCCGAGAACTGATTTACAGAGATCGCAACGTGTACCTGGGAGTTGTCTTGATCA